>CM029444.1:10668103-10857370 GCA_017140255.1 Eucalyptus paniculata subsp. matutina | reverse complement strand
GAGAGCATGAACAACAGTGTACAGAAGAACGGCAAACTTTCGTTATTCGGTCGACAAAGCTCTTTTATCATTATCAAACTGTGGGGTATAGATTGACAGAATCATCCAAATGGCCTAAGCGAATGACACTGGTGATTTTCGAAAGCAGTTAAAGGACCACCCACTATTTTATAAAGTTCACTTCAGGAAGGGAAATCTCTTTCATGAAAGGATACCCAGGTTCCGTTCACATTCCAGTGATTTGTCAACGGAGGAAAAGTGACAAAACTTCAATGATGAGCCGCATTACTTTTGCAAGTTGCTCGCACACCATTCTTTTGTGATCAAGTATTTTTTCTCCGCGATCTGTGATTGGACGCTGACAGAACTAATCGCTCGGAAATTACCGCCCACACGCATTATAAAAAGCTGATTCACATTCCACCACGCTTCTAAGTTAATGGGAGAGTGATGGGAAAACGTACCGGTGCCCTTTTCGATCCAAGGCGAAATTGCAATGGTGGGGACCTCACACCCAGCCGGTCGAACTGGAAGTTGCAAGGCTCGGGTTCCCACGATGCCGTCCGGGCTGGGGACCCCGCGGACCGGCGTGGGAACATGATCGAAGAACCCGCCGTGCTCGTCGTACGTGATCAGTAGCAGCGTCTGGTTCCACTGCGGGCTCGCCCTGAGCGTCTCGCACACCTCCTTCACGAACATCTGCCCCTGGTACACGTCGTGCGACGGTGGTCGTCGTTGGCGGGCGCCAGCTTGGTGTCCATGAAGCGCTGCTCCACGACGGTGTAGTTCGGGGAGTTTCCCGCCTGGCGTCATTCTTAAAGAAGAGGCCGTACGGACGGAACTGGTGAGGTACTTGAGCTTCCGGAGGTTGTAGAAGAGCGTCGCGGGGATGTTCTGGAAGTAAATCCCGAAGGAGAGGCCGGCGTCGTAAAGGTTCTCGAAGATGGTGCGCTGCGGGTAGCCCTTGATGAGGAGGGCGGGGATGTTGCTGGTGGCGCCTGCCGACGTGCCGGAGTGCACGTAGAGGCGGTTCGGTTGGGTCGACGACGGCACAGACGCGAACCACCTAGTAGCATATGTACAATTAATCAGTCAAATGGCAAATTCTTTCCCATAAAAAAGAAAAGATCCAGATACCGACCAGCCTGTTTTATGCAAGTCATGAGTGGCTTTTGATCGGGAGACATAGATTCTACCGGGGAAAGATCCCAACTCGAGGTACCGAAGAAGCCAATTCCATGATTGAATGACTCTTCAGACTAAAAGTAGCTATTTGCCCATATGAGAACAGCTAAAGTCCGGTGTGTTGGAAATGCAGAGCGGATGATAGGACTTATTCATTTTTAAATATCTCTATTTTTTAAAATTTGATTTAATTCGCGAAAAATGAATGGTTGAAGAAAGTTAGTACTTTCCTCGAATTAATAATTAAGCTCCAGCCTAACACCTGCGTACACATGAATCTGACAATGGCAATTAAACGCAATTCCTTTTTAATGTCAAATCTATCCTTAGTCAAACGCGCGAAGATTCTTTACCATAACTCGAACTCATTTCGGGCACTATAATCCCGCATCAAACCAAGAATATCCTTTCTCTCCCGCTTATAAAGTTTTCACAAAATATAAATAGAATTTAATCTAACAATTACGAAATATATTAAAAAGCAATTTTAACAACATTTATTTTACGAAAAATATAATATTTCTAAAAATATTTTCCATGAAAATAATAATATTATTTTATTTTTAACTGAAACCTAAAAATAAATTTAAGAAAAATTCGTTATTTGGCATGGATTCTTGAGAGAAATTATCAAAATTTCATTTATTATTTTTATTTTTTCTTTTTGTTTTGTTCTTCTATTTTCTTTTTTTCTTGGCTGGTCGCTAGCCAAGCAATGGCTAGCAATTGGCCATAAGCGAGATCAAGCCTTGCCAAAATTTGGCGAGTTAGGGAAGGCTCGAGACTCGCTAAACTACTCGCCTGAGGCCGATTTAGCCACCAATTTCAGGAAATGGACGGAAGAGGAAAGGAAAGCAAAGTCGTGGCTCATGAAGCTCCGGTTTCGCTTCCGATTGTTTCACGAGCTCACATCTGGCCATGGAAGTATGAACAAATTTTTGAGGATATGTTTCAAGTACGAAAGGAGTAGCCTTGCCTAGCTCACTAGCCTTGGCCAAGGCTTGAACTCGCCTGTGGCCGGTCGTCGGCAAACGCTGTGGCCGGGGACCGACCAAGGAAGAAGCAAAAAGAAAAAAGAATTCGAAATTCATAAATTTTGATAAATATTTTAATAAGAACCTAGTTTTATTTAACCATTGTGCTGAGCTTTTCAGGGATCAGAGTTCGAGCGGCGGGGATCCGAGCACGCCTTTTTGGATCTGGGTCGGGCGCCGGAGGCTTGGTCCTAACCTTGGCACCTGAGAATGTCTTAGGTCCTGGTGCCTACCTAGTTATATTTTCGGTTTTTCATGAAGGAAATCATTTCCCTATATTAAGTTTTGGTGGGAAAGAAAATGTTTTCTATGAACTCATGTCCCTAAGCGAACCATGATCCGTCGGAACAATCATCTCCCATTGCAGGTTTCCTGTGAGACCCGCCTCTTAAACCGGTAGATGTGAAATGAACAAAGATTTTTCAGTTATTTACGTTCTGCATTATCCTTTGATATCGGAAAGAAAGGGAAAAAGGAAAAAACAAGAGAGTGAGAGAGGAGGACTGAGGAGAGAACCTGTCGAAGACGGCGAACTCGGAGACGAGGGCCTTGTAGATGGCGACCATATCGGGGTTGAACCGGCTCATGACGTCCCTCGACATGTTCATGGACGGGTCCATCGAGTAGGCCTGCTGGGCGAACCCGTCCATCGGGGGCGGGTCCGCCGACGTGTTGTCGGACCCGAATATCTGCTCCCGGATCGCCTGGAAGGAGTGGCCCGGGTCTGGGTCCACGTAGTGGGAGCGGTCGTCGAAGTAGAACCGGGTGGAGTTGGGGTCGGTGGTGGAGAGCGGGGTGGACTCAGAGCCGTCGACGCCGTTGATGGCAGGGTTGAGGCGCTTCATCCAGCCCAGCATGTGGTCGAAGGACCGGTTCTCCATCACCAGGACGACCACCGTTCGGATGGGGCCCTGTGCCGTCGCTGCATGGGCAGAGAAGGAGTTAACGGCGGCGGCGACGAGGAGGAGGAAGAGGGCGGTGGTTGGAGAAAGCGAGTTGCTTTTCTTCCTGTTAGACATTCTCGAAACAAAAGAAGGGAATTCTTCTTCAGATTGGAAGTTGAAGAGGGAATGAGAGAAGTCCGTGAGCTGCTACGGGAGGCTTTGAGCTGATAAAAGGAGTTCTTTCTTCTGTCCAGTTTTTATATTTTTCTTTTGGGTGCATTTTTTCTATATTATTTTTTGTTTTGGGAGAAGAGTGCGAATTAGTTGCGGGACGTAACGAATTATCTTAGATGGGGATATAATAAAAGAGCGGATATTCAAGATCACGTACTCGAACCATGTGAACCCGCTTCGTTTCCGGCAGTAAAATGCCGTACGTCTTTCGCCCGCTGCCTGCATGGTCTAATGGTCAAGCTGGAGCGAATATTGGGACGAGTCCCCTGGATGTGACAAATTATATGTACCAAATTACAGGTTAAGGTCCCTGTCATCTTCTGTCACCGTTGATTATTGTTATAGCCGAGCAGAAAAGTTTGAAGTTGTAAGGATGGAATAAAGGTTGATGACAGCATAGTTTCTTCCGGACAAACTTAGGGTCATCCTAAGCTTACTGAAATTGGATTATGCTGACCTCCTCGAGAGTGGGATAATTACAATTTCTATCGTTTGAGTTGCAGGGAATTTGATGCGGTTTAGAATGGGTATTATATTTTATTTGGTCGTTCATAACTTATTAATTATAAACTTTTGAGGAAAGAAGAACTTAATCGGATGTGCTCGTGCATTAATGTTATTGAATCTTAAATAAGGGGGTGGAATTCCATAATCAACACGCCTGCGAAGCGAAATTTTCATCATAGTCGCTTTGATAAAATGATGATCATGTATGGTGATGAGCGTCACGATATAACAATATTAAATTATGTCTTAAGTTTGAAATTTTACGAAACTTAATCTGTAGAAAGATTTTTAATTTATTCAGAATCTATAATGTCATATCCAAATCAGATTTGGTTTTCTTGAGGTGTTGGATCTCCGTAACTATCTAGAGTGAAATATTGCATATACGAATTCAAGGTTGACTTGTATTAGTTTTGCACTAAAGGACAAAATTAGGGTCTGGGAGGACTTTTGCCAAGAAAGATATTGGCCCCGTTTGGTTGACTTTCGGAAACTTTGACTCTAAAGTTCTTACCAAATGTAAATGCGTTTGGTTCGTTATTTTGCGCGGCTTTGGCAAGATGCAATTCGCATCTCCAGCGAGTCTAAAGCGCCTTTAGCCGTGGATTTTGAGGTGCGGCAAGTTGCATCCTGGGAAGGCAAGAACTTGCCATCGTTCATCTTCTCCAACCTCTCCAAGCCGCCGATCGAGGCCGACGACCACCGGCGAAGGGATGGCGCGCCGGCGACCACCGCCCGAGGGTCGCCGACCCCGGCGACCGTCGCCGGACCTGCAGCGACGCCGGATCTCGCGACCCAGCGGCCGCCGAGGTCGGGGCGACCAGCGACGGTCGCCGGGTCGGGCGACGGCCGCCTGGTCGCGTGCGCCGCCGCCGGGTCGCGCGCGGCCGTCGCCTCGAGTCGCCGGGTCGCCCCCTCCCAGCGACGGCCGCCGGGTCGCGCGACCCAGCGACGGCCGCGGTCGCGCTGACCAGGCGACGGCCGCCCGGGTCGCGCGACCCCAGCGACGGCCGCCCGGGTCGCGCGACCAGCGGCGGCCGCACGAGGTCGCGCGACCCAGGCGACGGCTTCGCCGCGAGGTCGCGCGGAGTCTCAGCGGCCAGATCCGCCATCCGCCGCGCGCGACCTCCGCGACCGTCGCCGGGCCGCACCCAAGGCGGCTGATCCGGCCATCCGGCCGCCGGATCGACGGTCCGGCCGCCGATCCGGCGGTCCGGTGGCCGGACTTCAAAAAGAAAATAGAATTTTTTTTTGTTTTTTTAATTTATTAAAAGTCATTTGCAAATGTAAATTTTACCAAACGGTATTTTGGCCAAAGTTGTATTTCAAAGCAAATTTTACTAAACGATATTTTGCATTTCGAAAACCTCCTTCACCCAGCGTATTTGCATTTGGCAAACGCATTCCCAAAAGTTCTAACCAAATGCTTACCATTATCTTCTCCGTCTCCGCGTGGGCCGTATAAAAAAGGGAAAAAAGAATCCTCCGGGGTTCCTTGCCTAAGAAGAGCCCCCACACATGATGACGTCCTTGGAGCCGCACAAAGCCGGAGCCGCACACTAAAAATCAAGTTATCGTAAGAGTATAGAAGAAATTGCCTCTTTGGTAACCATCTAAACAAGCTATGATTATGATTTTTTATTTCAAAAAGTAATTTTGAAACAGAATTGTGTTTAGTAAAATTTTTGTTTTCGGAAACAAATTTCTATCTTTTTAGTCCCGTAATAGATTTGGAACAGAATTAAGATTAAAAAAAAGTCGATTTTTGTTTCCGGGAACAAATCTAAGAATGAAACCATTTTATTATTCTTCTTCTTCTTCCCTTTTCTTCTTTTTCATCTACTACCACTGCTGTGGTTGTTATTCATCGCCCACCGCCGCCGATCGCTGACAATCGGTCCGGCGAACCTCCTGATTTGGTGAGGCTTGGTCAACGAGGGCCGACGACGGTCCGGTGAGGTCGCTGGCTGGGCAAGGCTCGCTGGTCACCAGTGAGGCTTGGCCAACGAGGGCCAACGACAGTCCGGCAAGGTCGTTGGCCCTCGTCTGGCCAGTTGTCGGTTGTCCCAAGGCCGGTGATCGGCCACCTTGAAGAAGAAGAAGAAGGAGGAAGAAAGGAAAAAAAAAAGAAAAAAGGAAAAAAATATTAATTTTTTTTTGAAGTATGAATTAAAATTTTACTATTTATAAAATACATATTTAATTTTGTATTTTAATTTATTATTTAGTATTTATATTTATAGTTTATACTATAGTTTATTATTTACTATTTAATAAAAATTTGATTAGTTAATATGTTTATTACTTAGTATAAATATAATTAATCAACAGAATTTCTATAATTTGATAAAATTTTAGAATTGGAATAGAAATTTGATAAAATTTTATGTAGTTATCAAACGTATTTCTATTATTTTTTTATTCTAAAATCAGAAATTTTGTACGCTACTAAATGGGTTTTTTGCTCGTAAATTGTTCTAAAAGAATAAATTGATTAGAATTTGTTACCAGGAACATAATCGTTATCAAATGTACCCAAAGAGTGCAGTTCTTGTTTTTCACTGTATGTGAGCGTATTGCTTGAGCTTGAGTATGTGTTGATTTTGTACTGTGAATTTACATCTTTATCTGTAAACACTTTTGAATTTAGTCTTAAATTTAAGTGTGGAAAATATTTGAGTGTATGAGCGATTGTAACTCTGATTCTCCGATTATAGTGGATTATTCGCTGCTGGTTCTTTTTGTGAATGTATGTATCAATACTTGAACTTAATTATGTAAATTTCTGGTATCCTATTATTCCTCGTTTAATTCTTTGATGATTTCGTATTGACTTAATTTGCAAGATTATGTCGTTTCCACATATTAAACTATAACAATTGGTATTAGAGCTTGAGATTAGATTTCTTGATTCTCACTTGGGACTTTTGCTTGTTTGATTATTATTTGAAAATTATGTTATTGCAATTATGTTTAAGTGAAAGCTGAAATTGAGAAGTTTAGCGGGATGAACAACTTTGGATTATGGAGCATCAAGATGTGTGTGCTATTAACAACTTAGGTTTGGTCAAAGTACTGGATTATGAATATGAGTTATTGATTATAATGAAAGCCTCTAAGAGGGTAAAACTAATGGAAAAGAACAAATAAATTTATCAAATGAGATGTTGATAGAGGTGGCTAAGGAGAAAGATGGCGTAGCATTATAGGCAAAACTTCAGGCACTCTATATAAATAAGGGTTTGAATAATCGCTTATATATGTTAAAGAGAATATTTCAATTTAGATATACTAAATGTACGTTTATCAAATCCCACCTAAATGAATTTAATAAACTTACAATGGATTTGAGGAACATCAGTAAGATACTTGATGATGAAGAACAAGGCATAATGTCTTTAACTTCTTTACTAGAGTCGTGAGAACACTTTATTGATTCACTATTCTATTAGCATACTATGATTATTTTGAAAGAGGTAAAGTCTGTGTTATTCTCTAAGAAGTGACAGAGAAAGTTACAAGATGACAATCTAGCGTAAAGAGTAGTGTAAACACTAACAATTCGGGATAAAGAACATCATTGAGGGTTTAGTGGTAGTAGAGGTAAAAGTAGGTTCAAATCATGCCATAGAAAATTTAAAGGACATGTGAAGTGCTTTAAGTATCATGAAGAGAGGCACATTATGAGAGATTGTTCGAAGCGGAAGAATAAATGTGATAAGCAAAATGTGATAAGCAGTGTGGCGAACATTGCCGAGGGAAGAGCTAGTGATGCAGAAACTGTTTTATGTGCGACTACTAGTTTTTTAGGAGATGAATGTGTACTAGATTCATGGTGTTTTTATCATATAACACTTCATAAGAATTGGTTTGCTACTTATCAGACTGCATATGTTACAAGAGTTTTTTTGGGGAATAACGTAGCCTGCAAGGCTATGAGAATAAAAACAATTCAGATTCGGATGCACGATAGGGTGGTATGCACATTGACAAACATAAGGCATGTACTAGAGTTCAAGAATAATCTTATTTCTCTAGGGACACTCGATAACATCAGGTAAAGGTATACCGCTGAATGTGGAATACTGAAGATCTCTTGAGGTGTCATGACAATGATGAAAAAGAAGAAAGTAAATACTCTTTATCATCTATTGGAAGAGACCGTGATCGAACCGCTATAATTTCATCAGGTGAGTTAGACTTTGACCTAACTTGGTTATGGCACTTGCGTTTAGGGCACTTGAGTGAGATAGATATGATGATACTAAGTGAAATGGGTTGTTGAAAGGTAAAAAATATAGGGTATGTGAGTATTACATCTTTGGGAAGCAATGCCGAATTAAGTTTACTATAACTATTGATTTGACCAAACGACCAGTTGAATACATTCATTTGGATAACTGGGGCTTATCTCCAATTCTTTCAAAATGAGGTACTCGATATATACTGACATTTATCAACGATTATTCGAGGAAGATATGAATATACTATTTGAAGCACAAGTAAGATGTGTTTGATTGGTTCAATAAATCTAAGGCATTAATTGAGAAGCAATCAGATATACAAATAAAGTGCTTAAGAACTAATAATGACATTGAGTTCTTTGGTAAGGATTTTATTGAGTTTTGCGAGAAAAAAGGAATGGTGAGACATTGTACAATACCTAGGACATCACATCAGAATGGTGTAGCAGAATGAAAGGATAGAATTTTGCTTGTGCAAGCTCAATGCATGCTTTCGCATATAGGACTTGGCAAGGAATTTGTTCCGAAGCAGTGAACATGTCATGTTACTTGGTTAAATCTTCATCATCTATTATCGAGTAGAAGACTCCTAAGGAAATATAGTTGAGGAAACTTGTTGATTGTATATTCGGATCCTTGCATATGATCATGCAAATGATAGTGAGCTTGAGTTGAAGGCGAAGAAGTGCATATTTCTAGACTATGCATATGGGATGAAAGGTCACCCGATTTTCTAATCAATAAGATGAGACTGCAATACTTCAATAAAAGAGTTCTGAAACACAACCGGTAATAAAGAAATATCATGGTGTTATTAGTGAGGGCAAGTTAAATTACTGGTACGTTATGGTTATACAAAGATTATTTTATGCATTGATTATAGGTGACAAGATGGAGATAGATTAGCCTTTATCTTATGTTGAGGCGATGGCTAGTAAGGAGTCGTCACAATGACTAGGGGTTATGAGTGAAGAGATTGAATCATTTCATCGAAATTAGACATGGGAGCTAATCAAAGTATCCAAGAGCTAGAAGATTGTCGAAAGTAAATGGGTCTTTAAACAGAAGGAGTGCATTCTCAATGTTGAGACAGTCAGATATAAGGCAAGACTTGTAGCAAAGGGATATACACAGTGTAAGGGCACTAACTACCATGAGGTGTTCTCTCTTGTGGTAAGACATACTTTTTTTTCGTGTTTTACTTATCCAGTTTCTTCACAGAATCTCAAATTAGAATAACTAGATGTGAAAGTTACGTTTCGTCACGGTGAGTTGGAGGAACAAATTTACATGACACAACTAGAGAGATTTGCTATTCCGAATAAAGAAGATTATGTTTACTTGTTAAATAAATCTTTATGTTGGCTAAAACAATCTCCTAGTCCATATAAGCAGTCAAGACTACTTGAAAAGTCAGATGGATAGCTATATTTATTTTAGGAAATTGGAGAATGGTTTTTTGATTTATCTATTCTTTATGTTGCAGTTAAGAATATGTATAATATTGATGTGTTGAAGAGGTAGTTAAATGATGAGTTTGAGATAAAAGATTTAAGTATTGTAAAGAAAATATTAAATATGGAGATTTTGCGTGATTGGGCTATTGGAGTTTTATGTCTGTCTCAAAAGAGATATATTAAGAAGATTATAACATGTTTTAATATGTAATCAATGAAATCTATAATTACACCTTTAGAGAAGTAATTTAAACTCTCAAATAAATTATCACTACAGACTGAAGAGGAGGAGGAGCATATGTTCCGTGTTCCTTATTCTAGTGCCGTGAATAGTATTAGGTATGCTATGATATGCACTAGGCATGATATTTCACAAGCAATAAGTGCAGTTAATTAGTATATGAAGCATTCTGATAAAGTTCATTGGAAAGCTATGAAGTGAATTCTCAAATTTTTTAGAGGGGCAACGGATATGGGAATAAGACCACTAGTTTTGTAAATTCGGATCACAATGATAACTTAGATGATTGTAGATCCTTAGCAAGATAAGTGTTTACGCTAAATTAGTTGGAAAGCGTCCTTATAGAATCACATTGTCTTATCTTTGACTGAGGCAAAGTACATGGTATTAACCTTTGTAGTAAATGAGGCGATATGATTACGAAGTTTGCTTTCAAACTTTGGGTTAGATCAGAAAAGTGCAGTGTAACCAATGTGCAATATATTTGACATATAATTTAGTTTATCATAAGCGAATGAAGTATATCAACATTAGTACCACTTCATTTGAGATGTTTTATCTAAGGATAATGTTATTGTGAAAATGATTGTTACGGCAAATAACCCGGCAGACATGATAATTAAGTATGTTCCTTTGACGAAGCTCAAGCTTTATTGTCGTATGTGGAGAGTGAGCGTCTGTTGAGACATTGAGAGAGCAGTATGGATAATGAATATTATAATTTGATTTCAAACATTGAGTGAATATGGAAAATTGTTAAATTATGTCTGCGGTTTGAATTTTTATGGAACTCGATCAGTAGAAGGATTTTGATTAATTTAAAATTTGTTATTTCCTATCCAAATCAGACTTAGTTTTCTTGTTTTTGGGCGTCGGATCTTCGTAACTATCCAAGATGAAATATTGCAATGTATGAATTGTCTTGGATTTGTTTCGCACTAAAGGACAAAATAAGGTTAGAAAAGACTTTACCAAGAAAGAAGTTACGTCTCTCTGTATCCGGCGAAGGCGGTATAAAAGGGTTAAAAAGATCCTTTGCGATTCCTTTAAGCCGAAGAAGAGCTGCACACACGGTGACGTCCTTGGAGCCGCACACTAAAAAGCAAGTCGCCATACGAGCATAGAAGAAAGAATAGAAGAAAGAACGCAGCTCTTGTTTTTCACCATATGCGAGCATATCGCTTGAGCTTGAGCACGTGTTGATTTTATGCTTTGAGTTTACATCTTTATATGTAAATATTTTTGGATTTGAACTTAAATTTAAGTGTAGAAATACTCGAACGTGTAAATGATTGTAACTCTAATTCTTCTATTATAATGAATTATTTGCTGCTAATTCTCCCCGTAAATGTAGGTATCAATACTCGGACCGCATTATGTAAATTTCTGATGTCCTATTATTTCTCATTTATTTATCTAATGATTTCACATTGATTTAATTTACAAGATCTCATCATCTCCAAGTATTATATTACAACAAGCAATACGGTCCTGAGTTGAGAATGATGATTTATTTTGATATAGTGCATGTACTAGTCTCGGCTTTGGGAGTGTCCTAATTAGAAAAGTTGCCATAACCATTTCTAAATTAACTAGTGAAAGATCAAAGTATTTGTTGGCAACACAGGGAAAGCGAGATGTCAAATTGAGTAAGGGAAATTGTACCAAAGTATATTTTATGCTCTAGCTCTCGGATATTTCGAGAAGTGCCGATGCAACATCGAAACTCATTTACTTGTGATCTACCATCTCTGATATCTTAGAACTCAATCCAAGAGGATTTGTAGAAATCCCCTTCATAAGAATATTCGTTCCATATACTTTGACGATCCTTACGGTATCGAAATTAGTGAAGCGTGACAGTAAAGAATTGTCCATTCTCACTAGCGTACATGTAGACGTCTATGAAAGGGAAAGTCATATCCTTCCCAAAGGCAAAGTGATTGAGACGAGTTATATAAGGATTAGGACCACCCTTTATTTTATTTTTGTAAGATTCGAAAAGTTAACTCAAGGGTAAAAATCATTTTCGAACATAATTCTACTGGCCCGCGCTAAAATATTTCTTTTATAACGATAAATTTCAGTGAGTTTGGAAAAGTGTCAAAGAATTGTTGGTAAAATTAAAAAATAAAAATAAACTGGACAGAAGAAGAATCCCTTTTATCCTATGGAACTACTAACTTCCTTAACATTTTGTTATTTGTTATTATATAACTTATAAATATTTCGAATTTACATACTCACAAATAAAAGACTTTGCCAAGATTTGACTAGGCGTGTGTGTTGAGCCATCCAAAACAATGGTTTCTTTTTTTTTGGGTTTTGGAAAAGTATTTTATCTTTTATTCATTATACTCGACTCTTTGTGCATCGAATGGAATTGAGTTCTAAACATTCGATCATCTCAATAAAATCCTAAACCTGTATATAAAAAAATAGTATCACATGACAAGCCTTTTAGTTGGTTCGATTAAGGGAAAATGTCACAAATGGTCCCTATATTATTATCGCAATGTTGGGTCCCTGAACTTTGGTCGGGCTCAATTTGGTCCTTAAACTATTGATAAACATCCGATTTATTCCGAGCTTTTCAATCGATTTTGGTCGAACTATTTGATAAATGTCTGATTTGTCTCCTAAACTTTGACGGCTCAATTTGGCCCCTAAATTATTGATAAATATTCGATTTAGTCCTTAGTTACTGTTTTTCCTTTTTTTATTTTTTATTTTTATTTTTATTTTTAAAATGATTTTTTAATTTTTAATTTTTAATTTTTAAATTTTTAAATTTTTTTTTTGCTTATTCTCTCTTCCCTCCGCCGCTCGGCGAGGGTCGCCCGCCGGACGCAAGCGAGGGCGGCCCTTGCCGGGCGTCGAGCGAAGGGGCTCCTCGCAGATCGGGCGAGGGGCTCCTCGCCAGACCTGCGAGGGCGGCCCTCGCCGCGCCGAGCGAGAGGCTCCTCGCAGACTCGGTGATGGAGCCCCTCCCGAGTCGGGCGAGGGCCACCCGCCCCGCGTCCGGCGGAGGGAAGAGAGAATAAGCAAAAAAATTTTAAAAATTTAAAATTTAAAAATTTAAAATTAAAAATTATTTTAAAAATAAAAAATAAAAAGGAAAAACAGTAACTAAGGACTAAATCGAATATTTATCAATAATTTAGGGACCAAATTGGAGCCGATCGAAAGTTTAGGGACCAAATCGACATTTATCAAATAGTTAGTGGACAAATTGAGCCGATTAAAAGTTCAGGGACCAAATCGGATATTTATCAATAGTTTAGGGACCAAATTGAGCCGATCGAAAGTTCAGGGACCAAATTGCACATTAGGTAATAGTATAGGGACCATTTGTGATATTTTCCCTTCGATTAAATCAATTTTTATTTAAAAAATGCTATTAAATTTAAAACTATGTTTAGAACTGCAACTGAAAAATGCCATGTAAGTACTTTTTGACTGACATGCAAACAGTTTCGGGCACTCTTCATGGAAAGGACCATTTTGAAAAAATATATAGAACTTCTCGGTCGAAAGATTTAAGACTATATTGCATTTTATACCCAAGATTTATGACTCCACGAGAATGTATGCTGCACTCCATCGCAGTCAAAGTGTACTCAGCAGCTATCAAAGAAAATGCCCAAACACGGACGCCCCTCCGATTTCTGTCAGATGTTATCTTAAGGTGCGGACTGAAATATCGATCCCAGACTTCATTTTTACCTTATGCTTCGGCGAAACAAACCCAGGATTCAAAGAACGAAACAACGTAAACTACAAAAAGCATTTCCTGTTTTGGAGCTTCTGTTAAATCAAAGGCTGGCATGCAGAGTTTGGTCAAAGATTTGCATCAGCGCGAGTCAACGCAACGTCTTGAAAGCCCAAAGCTATTTTGGGAAAATGCGGTTGTGTTTGGTAAAAAAATTTTGCAAATGGACTTTGAGCTGGATGTGTGTTTGGTAAAATAAACTTTTGCAAGGGGCTTTGATGGGTATTATTTTTTTTTTTCTTTTTTTTTTTTGAAAATTCAGATAAACCCTTTGCCGGACGGCGAGGGCGGCCCGCCGGCGGGCCAGAGCGACGCGCGTCGGCGGCCGCCGGCTGAGGTCGCCGAGGCCGGCGACCGGCGAGGGAGCGCGACCCAGCCGAGGGGGCCGCCGGAGGTCGCCCGACCTCGGGCGACCAGGTCGCTGACCCGGGCCGCGAGACCCGGCGACCGCCGCCGGGTCTCGCGGCCGCAGCGGCCCGCCGGGTCTCGCGAGGGTCGCGGCCCCCGGGGTCGAGCGACCCGGTCGCCCGAGTTCGGCGACTCGGCGGCTGCCGGGTCGCGACCCGCCGGAGGTCGCCCGGCCGGCGACCTGCCGACGCCGACGCCGGCGCAGATCTCGTTCCCGGCGGGGCCGCTCTTCGTCGGTCCGGGCGAAGGGTTGCTCCTTTTACATTTAAAAAAAAAATAAATAAAAGGGTAATAACGGAAATAAGAAAAATCAACTAGGGTAATTTAGGAAGGAAAAATATGTTTTCAAGATTGTAGAATGCTGAAAGCTCATCGGGTCCCCCACCGGAAGCTTTCAAGATTTCCAGGACCTTGCTTTCATTTGAAAGCTCCTTGAGGCCGCTAAACACCTTCTCTTTGTGAAAGGCTAGCTTTGACGGCTTCTAAATGCCCATCCAAACGCACCTACATCCTCAACAGTGGAAGACATATCAAACTAAAATCCTAATGGATGACTTAAGACGACTTCTAGCTCTTCTAGTCCAACCTTCTTCCACACTACACCCACCATCGACTAGCCACCGGCACCTCCGGACACAATCACATCTTTCAATTCCATTGACACCCAAAAATCCCTACAATCACATGTTGGTCACGAGGGACGGAAACCTTTAAAATCACCCTCGCTGCCGCGTGTGGTTATGATTTGCATCAGCCCAGCCCATAGTGATCATAAAGACGAAAGTTGGCCAAGGGTTTCAAGAACCCTTAGGTTAGGTTTCATTGGATCTACAAGTAGAGATACATAATTCTATGATGAAGCAGTTGATCGTCACGTGTCCAAACCAAGAGACGCTGTTGAAGACATAACATTGATGGCAAATTTGAGCTGGAGATAATACTTGAAAGGGCGCCAAACTCAAGAGGAACAATTAATACTTATTGGACAAGTCATAAGAGCATCGTCAAACAGGTCAAAAAGTAACAAGATATGAATAAGGCAGTTCAGCATAGAATGTGGAGTGACTATTGAGGAGGAAGTAATTGACCATCGACGGTTACCCCAATTAGCTTATAAATATCGCAGGTGATCCAATAGAGAGACCCCCCAAACAACACACAAAATTGCTTTATTTTTCATTTTATCTTTGCTTAGTCTAGCTTAATTGTATCTTAAGATTCTCGTCATAGATTCAATTCCGACTAGTGCCTATATCCCAGGTAGTGCGAGCCCTTATCGCAGCCCATGCTACTGAATTAGTTGCTTAATTCTTGGTACCAATGATTAGATTCCAATGCTAACTCACAGTCTAGTGTCGTTGAGTAGATTCCAATGTTGTGTCCTTATATCAATCCTAGAGCATTGTTCACTAAGTATTGTCATCACTGTTGTCGTTTAGATTTAAGCATTATATCTTTACATCCATCTAGTAGTAGTATTCACTAGGTATTGTCATCACTATTTAGCATCGTCGATTAGATTCTGGTATTATGTCCTTATATCCATCTAGAACTAGGTGTTATTCTCATTTTCTAGCATAATCAATTAAATTTCGACATCGTATTCTCGTATCCACCTACGAATAGTGTCTACTAGGTGTCATTCTAGCTGTCCAACATCGTTGATTGAGCTCCAACCTTTGTGTCCTCGAATTTATTTGAAAGCAATGCTTTCCGGGAACTTTAGTTAATACCCATTTGTTGTTGAATCATCTTCGATATAACATAAACCATTTTAATTTTAATGGGCTTTCATTATTATCTTATAGTGAGTTCGGATTGAATCGTTAATTAGATTTCAACATTGATTATCATTGGTTTTGAGCTTATGTTAAGCATGTTAACAACTTCTTTAAATTTAACATTATATAATAGATATAATCTTGCTCGCGTTTGACCCTCTCTATTCAAAAATAACACAGAACCTGAGTTTCCTTTAATAAAAATCAAGATATAATACTTGCTGAAAGATATTTTGTTGTAGGATCTTGGATCGAAGAAACGGGTTCACAATCCTCCACCAGCTCCCTCCCTACCAGGACGTCCCAACCGCTGATTGGGGAGATTGTTTTTTCTTCCCTCTCTCTAAGGAATACCTCCGAATTTTATGTTTCAAATTCCAGATGTAGCAGTTTTACGTCATACTAAGGACGTATTCTTTTTTTCTTTGTTTATGTGAACCAAAACCTGTATTGATACATTCTGTGATGTTGCCCAGAAATAAGGACACTCCATATTCCTCAGATTTCATGTTCACTTAAATTTTGATCCAGTCTATTTCTGTGGAAATTGCACCTACACGGATGAATGTCTCTTTAAGAATGACAAACGACCCCGAAACCGGTAAGGCCTTTGGAAGGATGCTAGAGATGCGAGTAACAAAAAACTCGGAAGAATTTTGTCTCTCTTTGCACAGCGGGGTCGTTGATCTTGTGCTGGCTACGTCCCACTTTTACAACAACCAGATGCGAAGGCGATACTCTCTCACATTTTTTCCTCGTCTAATTTTCTTGCAGGTCCGACTGGTGAAGATGGTGAATGAGGCCACCGCTAATATTCCCCGATGGGAAACGCTAAATAGAGGCTAATTTGCCATGTGAAAATCATTACAGAACTGCTCATATCCTCCTTTTGCTGTTATTTGGCGGTTCTCTTGAGGAACGACCCAACGGTGATCTAATGTCACAGAAAAGTATAGGCGGCTCGGCCAGCTAAACAAGCCCAAGCCACACAATAGATTTATTGAAAATGCTGGGACAGTTATGCAATACCGGTTATTTTCCTTATTCTGTATAAAACCAATTGTAGCACCGGTCGCGGCAAAAGTTTTGAGAGGCTCGGAGGGTTGTGTCGACCGAATGTTCCCGATGGACAGAACGTAGTATGGATTGGCTGAACGGGGATGAACTGATGAACATTAGTAAGTTCCTGCGCGAAGCCTAAGAACAAAAGATAATGACAAATAGCATGTCAAATATTTGCTATGACCCGTGCAACTGTGATGAAACAAGAAAACTTGCAAACAATAATCACCTTCCTCTGTTGCTCACTTTTTTGTTGCGGGTGAACCTTAGATTTTTCTGACCTAAAAAAAACTTTGGATTTTATTTAGTTTTTTGGTATTTTACAACGCTTAAACAATTCTGCTAGGCTTTTGTATAGCATCTGCAGTGGTGTGTGTGTTTCAGGGTGTTGTTGGTCTTGTGGTGAGTGAAGGCCTCATCTTCACAATCTGCTCTACATCAACACCCATTTTCTTGGCATAAAGACTCGCCTCAAAGAAACTCTTGACTGCGTCCTCCATGTACTCCTTCCCTTCTTTGACGGTCATCTCCTTCCCGAACCTCTCCGGGTAACTTGTGAAAATGTGATCACCCTTCAGCACCGCTGCGAGCTGCAAGAGCTCCTGCTGGAATTCGCTCGGCTTGGCATCTTCATTAGCCTCGCCTTTCCTGATCTTGACTGGAGTCGGGAGTTGCTCTGTCGGCATGTTCAAATACAAATTACGCGTGTTCACTTTAAGGCACTCGGCCAATTCATCAATTCCTAGTTATGATGTTGTTTCTGAAATTCTGTGCTTATGCATCGACAAATGACAACTATTGTGCATTTAACATATACATGAATTGATCTATGTTCTGACTCTCAGGAAATAATCAGTGCATTTGTCACCAAACCTGGACAATCAGTTCTCGGTTCAGTGCGTGTTTGCACGATGCCCTCGAACGTGCCAGCCCATGCGTCTCGCTTAGTGAGGAAAGGCGCGCTGAGGTTGAAAAGCTTCTTGACTGTTGCAGGGATTGAGGAGTGCTCGTACTCGGACGTCGGAAAGGGCGAGCCGTTGGGCCCATGGACAACTGCAATTTTTTCTTTTCATGAGAGCATGAACAACAGTGTATACAGAACTGCAAACTTTGGTTATTCAGTCAACAAAGTTCTTCTATCATTATCAAAATGTGTGGTATAGATGGCAGAATCATCCAAATGACCAAAGTGAATGACACTAGTGATTTTAAAGTTAAAGGACCACCCACTTTTTTATCAAGTTCACTACAGGAAGGAAAATCTCTTTCATGAAAGTAAACCCAAGTTCCGTTCCTTTACCAAAAAAAAAAAACCCAAGTTCCGTTCACATTCCAGTGTTTTGTCGGCAGAGATAAAGTGACAAAACGTCAATAACGAGCATTACTTTTGCAAGTAGAGCAAATGGACAAAGAAAGAAAGAGCTGGAAAAGAGAAGGACGGTTCACCGACCAGGGCCCAAAGGACCATCAGCTCACTGTTTTTAACAAAGCAAAACCGGAAGGAAAAAGCTTGGGTTACTTGCACGCCATTCTTTCTTTATTTGTGTATTGTAGTGACCCATTTAATGAGGTCAATCTCTTTCCCACATCTGTCCTCCTGGTTTAAAGGATAAATATGATGACAGGAATAGGTGAAAGAAAAACTAAAGAAGCCATTGATCACGAGAAAATATGTGGCCTGGCACCTTCACCAGCGCATTATTAGGAAACTGGAACAGGTGGTCCATGGAGAAATTACTATCCGACAAGCTGATCACACACTAAGAAGTAGCTGGATTCACATTGAACTCCACCAACCACTATGTATATTTCACCGTGATCTGCGACTGGATACTTACAGAGCTGATTGCTCGGAAATTACTATCCACGCACATTCTGATGGGCTCATTCATATTCAATCACGCTTCGAAGTAAATGGGAGAGTGATAGGAATACGTACCGGTGCCCTTTTCGATCCAAGGCGAAACCGCAATGGTGGGGACCCTCACACCCAGCCGGTTGAACGTGAAGTTGAAGGGCTCGGGCCCCACGATGCCGTCCGGGCTGGGGACCCCGCGGACCGGCGTGGGAACATGATCGAAGAACCCGCCGTGCTCGTCGTACGTGATCAGCAGCAGGGTCTGGTTCCACTGCGGGCTCGCCCTGAGCGTCTCGTACACCTCCTTCACGAACATCTGCCCCTGGTACACGTCGTGCGACGGGTGGTCATCCGTGGCGGGCTCCTTCTTGGTGTCCATGTAGCGCTGCTCGATGACGGCGTAGTTCGGGAGGTTCCCCTGCCTCGCGTCCGCCGCGAACGAGGCGCTGTACGAGCGGAACTTGGGGACGTACTTGAGCTTCCGGAGGTTGCGGTAGAAGAGCGTGGCGGGGATGTTCTGGTAGTAAATCCTGAAGGAGAGCCCGGCGTCGTCGAGGTTCTCGAAGATGGTGCGCTGCGGGTAGCCCAGGGCGAGGAGGGCGGGGATGTTGCTGGTGGCGCTCGCCGACGTGCCAGAGTGCACGTAGAGGCGGTTCGGCTGGGTCGACGACGGCACAGACGCGAACCATCTGGTAGCATGTGTTTAATTAATCAAATCAGACTGTGAAATGTTGAAATATAAATGATTCGGAAAATGTTTTTACTCTTTTTGGAATTAACAATTAAATTCGAGCAAAACACTCCCTCACGGATCTGACAGTAGCAATTAAAAGCACTTCCTTTTCTCTGTCAATGTCTAGCATCAATCAAACGTACGACGATTTTTGCTATGTGACTTGAATTCACGTCGGACGTTACAGCTCTAATCTTACATAGTAACTGCAACTTTCTACGCATCAAACCAAGAATATCTCTCTCTCTCTCTCTCTCTCTCTCTCTCTCTCTATCCTCTCCCACTTTAAGTTTTCTTCGAGATATAAATACCATTTTAATCTAAAAAAAAATTTAAGAAAAAAGGACGACTTCATGAGATGGTTCCACGTGAGGCCCGCCTTTTGCAGCGGCGCATGTGAATCGAGCTAAGATTTTTTCCTAGGTGGGTACGCTCGCGCCAACAAGAGAAGAGTGCCCGCCTGTCTTGTCTCGAGATGTGTGACGACAAATCGCACTCGGTTTGGTTGAACTAATTTCAGACTTGTCCGTCGAATATAGAGAGAGACATGTAATATATTCGAATTTCTTCGAATTCTAAATAATATTTTCAATCTTGACGAGGAAATGGAGGAGAAAAATATCGTTTTCACGTTGAAACGAACGGATTATTTGCGGGGCTGCATTATTATCTGACGTCGGAAAGAGAGAGAGGAAAACCTGTCGAAGACGGCGAACTCGGAGACGAGGGCCTTGTAGACGGCGACCATGTCCGGGTGGAACCCGCTCATCACGCTCCGGGACATGTTCATGGACGGGTCCATCGAGTAGGCCTGCTGCGCGAACCCCTGCATCGGGGGCGGGTCCGCCGACGTGTCGTTCGACCCGAATATCTGCTCCCGGATCGCCTGGAACGAGTGGCCCGGGTCCGGGTCGACGTAGTGGGAGCGGTCGTCGAAATGGAACCTGGTGGATTTGGGGTCGGAGGTGGAGAGCGGGTTCGACTCGGAGCCGTCGACGCCGTCGATGGCCGGGTTGAGGCGCTTCATCCACCCCAGCATGTGGTCGAAGGACCGGTTCTCCATCACCAGGACGACCACCGTCTTGATGGGGCTCTGGGCCGCCGCCGCCGCCGCGGCGCGGGAGGAGAAGGTGGCGGCGGCGAGGAGGAGGAGGAGGAGGAGGGCGGCGGCGGCCGGAGAGAGCGAGCTTCTTTTCTTCCGGTCAGACATTCTTGAAATGAAAAGACAGGATTTTTCTGCAGATTTCGAAGCTGGAGGAGAGAGTGAGAGGAAAGGGCGTGAACCTGGGGAAATGAGGAGCGGACAAAGGGGGGACATGTTTGGTAATATCTTTCTGTCCTTTTTATGTCCAAATTATCTTTTTTCCTTTTTGGGGGATAGAAGAATGGAAATAGGACAGCTTGATTAAGACTGAGATAATTGAGGCGGTGTCGGTCTAATTTAAATGGAGAAAGTTTGACCTTTTCAGTACATCAACTGAGTTCAACCTTAACGACAAGTTAGAGAGAGAGCCTGAGTGAATTCGAAAGATGGGCGCAAGTGCTAGGGGTTCACACAATCGGATGTGTGGACCCTCAATTGATTGGCAATGTAATAATTGAGGTCATACCAATCTAATTTAAATGGACAAAGTTTGACACCTCTATTGATTGGCAATGTAATAATTAAGATCGTGTCAATCTAATTTAAATGGACAAAGTTTGCAATACACCACCCGAGCTCAATTGCTATGGCAAATGAGAGAGCATGAATTCAAAAGCTTCACACAAATGCTCCATCTATGTCCGAACTATGCGTCATTTACGTGCGATTTATGTGATCTAACGGTCGAAATAGAGCAATATCACCTAAATGTGCGAGACTTGCTTTTTGGTGGGAAGAAGGGTGGGAATGGGATGGCGTTACGTTATAATATTTCCTCTATTTATTGGCAATGTAACAATTGAGACCGTGTCAATCTAATTTAAATGGACAAAGTTTGACGTTTTTAGTACACCACTTGAGCTCGATTGCTATGGTGAGCGAAAGAGCGTGAATTCAAAAGATTTGCACACATGCTCGGATTGTGCGAACCCGCCTTCGTTACGGTCATGAAATGTCAGGTGCCATTTACGTGCGAATTATGTAATCTAGTGGTCGAGACAGAGTGCCACGTGAGACTTGCTATTCGGGGTCGTGAATATGATTGAAATTTTGATAGGAGAGGGTTTTTTTGTGGTATGCTCGATTTACCGAACAAAGTTAGGGCGGGAATGAAATAGCTGCCCAGTCAGAAATGAGAAGATTCACTATACATTGTCTTGACGAGGAAATGCCCTATGCTTTCTTTGTCCGGAGAAACGTTTTGAGTTGAAAGGATGGAGAAAAGGTTGATGACAGCACAGTTTCGGGAGAATTGTCCAAAAAAGTTCCCATTGCCGGTTTTTAGTTTTAGTTTTAAACCTCAATTTGCCGATCGAGTTCTAAACTTTTTGTCGGTTTGCCAATTAAGTCCATCCGGTCAATTTTAGTAAGAAAATGTTGATGGACGCCGTGGCGGTACTCACAGATCGCTGGCGCGTAACGTGGGACAATTTTTAATAATATTTTTAAATTTTAATTTTTTTTGATTTTTTTAATATTTTATGTTTTTCCCTCTCTTTTTTTTTTTTCTTTTCCGTTGTCCTTTTCCGGTGGCCAGCCACCGGCCTCAGGCGACGGCCGGCCACTGGCCACAGCCGGCCCGCTGGCCTCGCCTGGCACAAGCGAGGCCCGACGAGGCGACGGCGACGCCAGGCGAGGCCAGCCCCGGTGAGGGCCAACCTTGCCAGATCTGGCGAGGCTCGCCCTCGCCCAGGCGAGCGTCGGCCTCACCCCTGGTCGGGCGGGCAACGGCTGGCCACCGGCCACAAGCCAAAGCCCGGCCGGCCAGGGGCGAGGGCTGGCCTCGCCAGATTTGGTCTAGGCGAGGCCGACGCTCGCCTGGGCGAGGGTGAGCCCCGGTGAGGGCTCCCCTCGCCGGGGCCAGGGCTGGCCTCGCTTGTGGCGAGCGAGGCCAGTGGGCCGGCTGTGGTCGGCCACCGACCACCAGAAAAGGGCAAGGGAAAAGCCAAAAAGAAAAAAAAGAAAAAAAAAAAAAAAGAGGAAAAAAACCGAAAATATTTAAAAAAATAAAAAAATAAATAAAATTTTAAAAATATTATTAAAAATTGTCCACGTCAGCGCCGACAGTCCTATGTGGCACCGCCAGCGTCCACGTCAGCATTTTCCGGCCAAAATTGGCCGGATTGACTCAATTGGCAAACTAACAAAAGGTTTAGAATTCAATCGGTAAAATTAAAATGTTTAAATTTAAATTCGCAAGAAACCGTAATAAGTTTAGACTTTTTTTGGACAATTCTCTCGCACAGTTTCTTCCGGACAAACTTCGGATCATCCTAAGCTTAATGAAATGGGATGATGCTGAGCTCCTCCGGAGTAGGAAAATTACCATTCATCGAGTTTCGGAGAATTGGTGTGTTTATAAGTGGTTAATATATCTTAGTTGATTGTTCACAGCGGGTGGATTTGAATTTTTAAGGAGAGATTATCGGTATTGGATGTACTTATGGACTATGTAGCACCGACACGGACACGTGACACGTGACACGACACGATACGATACGTCGACACGTCATTTCTTAAAAATAGAGAATTTCGGACACGTTCGACACGTTATATATTAAATATATTTTTATATATAAATACATAAATAAATAATAATAAAAATAGCCTAGAATTAATTTACACAAAAATGTTAAATAATATCATTCATTATTTTAATTTGTTACAATAATACACAAAACTTAGAGAAAAAAACATTGTTTAAATAAAAAAGCTGAAATAATATTTTTAAATTTATTTATTTATCATATATAGCATTTTTTATTACTTCTTTCAGAGTAAAAGACTTTTTAAAAAAATAAAACAATTCTAAAAAAATAAAACTGAAAAAAAAAAAAATTGACCCCGTGTGTGTATATTTATAGCAATTTTATTACTTCTTTTATTACTTCTTTTGTGTATATTTATATTTTGACCCCTCAAGTATTAGAAATTTTTAAAATTGACCCCGTGCGTGTCGGAATCGCGTGTCGGAATTTTGGACTCGCGTGTCGGAGCGTGTCGGAAAGAGTTGACCACGTGTCGGATTTTTCGACACTCGTTGACCACGTGTCGGAGCGTGTCGGGACGTGTCGGAGCGTGTCGGACACGTGTCGGAGTGTCGGACACGACACGAAAGCTTCCGAAGAGTGTCCGTGCTACATAGCTTATGGATTGATCTTAAACTAGGGAATGGAATCCCATGATCAACGCGCTTGCCAAGGGGGATGGCCATCACAGTCGTTCTAATGGAAGGCGATCGTGTGGGAAGATGCGCGTTACTATATAGCAATATGGAATGATGATTTGTTTTAAGTACAAATGCAAAAAGCCAGCGTCAATTTAGGTGTGCCCTAATTGGAAAAGATGTCGTTAATCATTTATCAATTAACTGGTGAAACACCAAGACATTTGTTGATAACAGACAGAGACACAATGAAAATTAATTAGGAGGGATGTTAAAATGAGCACGATAAATTGTACCAAAGTGCATTTTATTGTACCGCCATGTAAAATGTGCTAGCCCATAAATACTTCAAAAGTTTTTGACGTATTATTGAATCCGATCCTCGAGGATACATAGAAGTGCGGGAGAAGTATATCATAAGTGCCAAAAGTGGTGTACAGCAATTACTTTGGTTCCAAAAGTTTTCGTCGGTTGGCTCACTTAAGCCAAGTGGAAAAAAAACGACACTTAAGTGCCCAACCAAAAAAATTGATTAAAACATGACGTGATTTTTATAATTAAAAATTTAATATGACTTGGCATATATTTTTTTTGGAAATCAGTCCATGTGGACTTTCTTGGTTGCTGTCCAACATAGAAGAAAGAAAATATTGGCATTTCTTTTTCATCTCTCCTCCGTTACCTTCTATAATGGTGTCCGCCTTCTCCCTCACCCAAACACCTCTTATCCCACTTGCTTGAAAAAACCCATCTGGTCATCACCTCTCTCCAAGTTCAACCTCCACCCCTCCTCCATCGTTGCCACCAGTGTCGCCACCAGATTTGGTCAAGCAATACCGACGTTGGCGAACCACTTGTCCATGGACGAGTGTCTATGTCACGTATTGTCGCCACTAGATTTGGTCGAGCAATACGATAGTGATAACTGAACTTTTTGTCCTTGGTCTAGTCACAAATTGCAACTCCATCATTGTCCATAGACTAGACAGTGTTTGACTCCCTATTTTGTTTTGTTGAGACCAAAAATGAAGCTGAGATAAAAAATGAAGCTGAGATTTGATCTTCTCTCTATTGGTTGGGACAAGCATTCATGATAGCGGAGGTTAGGATGACCAGGTAGAGCAGCTTCTTTGTGGCTTGCCGTCAGCAAGTTGCTAGAGCATGGCCGATCGAGTTGAGAGGATTCATTTAATGGCCGCTTAGGGTTTAAAATTAGGGATTTCTTTCAATTTAGCAAATTAGGATTCTTATAGGGAGAAATGCAACACATCATTTCTTGCTTTAGATGTTGATTGAACTCTTACATCAACTTAAAAAATTAATAAAAAAAAAGATTACATCAAATTTCTAATCAATCAGATTGACATTAATACTGAAATGATCGCTTTTTAAAATTTTTGATACTTAAGTAATTCAAAATAAACTTTTAACATTAAATTAGACATTGTACGTAATTTTTTGACACTTTTAATCTACTTATTCAGAAGTGCCTTTTAAGGATATCCCTTCCCAAGACCCAAAAAAAATCTCACTCACGTGCCCATAGACATCGATGAAAGGGAAAGGCACGTCCTTCCCAAAAGGCAAAGTGATTGTAACGAATTATTTAAGGATTAGGACCACAAGAAAAGTTCTTTTTCTTTTTTTGTTTTGTTTTGTAGTATCCGATAACTTAACTCAAGATTAGAAATCATTTTCGAGCATAATAATGGCCCACACCGAAAAGATATGGATTTTTTAAACTATAATAATAAATTTCAGTTAGTTCAGAGAATTGTGAAAGAACCGTTAGTTAATTAAAATGAGTGGTGGCTTTATTTTCAGGTAATTTATCGATGATAACTTGCCAACACTTTTATGAAATTACTAACTTTTTTAATAGTTTGCAAGGAAAATTTAGGACTAACTTAATATTTTATTTATTTATATAACATATAAATATTTCGAATTTACAGACTCGAAAATAAAAAGACTTTGCTGAAATCTTACCAGGTGTGAGTGTTTAGCCGTTTAAAAACAAGGGTTTCTCCGTTGGGGTTTTGGAAAATAATTTCACATTACTCAATATATTCAATGCTTTACGTACGGAATGCAATTGGTTTGTAAACACTTCAAATGTTTATAATTGAAGAATGGACCTTTCAATTGGTTTAATTAAATCAACTTTTATATAAAAAAAAATGCAATTGAAGCTAAAATTATGTGGAAAAGTGCAACGTAAAAATATAAGTCCTTTCTTAGTAAATCGTAATCAATTTTAGGTGCTATTTATAAAATGTACATGATTGTACATTTTGCAAAAGGTTAAGACTCAATCAATCTCATGGAAAAATTTAAGCCTTGATTACATTCCATATACAAAATTTGGGATTTCTCGTATAATCTTTTCTAAAACTCCACTAAAGATTCGACGGTCGGTCGAAGTGTATTCAGGAGCTATCAAAGAAAATGCAGACATGAATGCCCCTCCAATTTCTCTCAGTTGTGCTCTTAAGGTGTAGATTGAAAAATTGACCTTACATTTCATTATCATCTTACCCAGGATTCCAAAAACGAAACAATACAAACTGTAAAAAGCTTTTCCTGTTTTCGAGTCCGTTAAATTAAGGTTACATCATCAATAAAAGAATACAGATCAAACCAAAATCCTAATGGATGACTTGATGGCGTCAAGCTCTTCTAACCCAACTTTCTTCCACACTCCACCCATCATCAAACAGCCACCGGCACCTCCGGACGCACCTCCATCTTCCAATCCACGATCCGCCACCGCCTCCCTCATTTTCTTATTCCCTGAATCGCGCAGTGAATCAGCATCACAGCTGGCTTCTCTCTTCCCAGGACACTGACTCAGTTCCCTTGTTGAGCTTCTTTCTAAGGCTTCCGGTGCTTTGCCCGTTTTACAATCAAGAATAGGAAGACGACCAGAGAACCCGAAGTCGAGTGGCAACGTGCCTATTGGACATGGGTTCCACGATTTGGCAATGGCCCATCTGCAGTTATTGTGTCCATCAGTGTTTGTCAGGCTCGAAGCTTTGTTCTTCACTCGACTAAGTCTCAACAATTCGAGCTTCTGAGCAGCTTGATGGAGGCAGTCTTCTTGCTCAGCAAATGTCGCAGAACTCGTCTTACAAGAGCTTCCATTAATGACATCCAAAGTTGTGATCGAAACTGAACTGAGTTTGTTAAGTTTGTTCACCAAAGAATTGTTCCCGATGACCTCAGAAATCTGAAAGGCAGAGTCCATTAGCTCTTTGTTCCCCAGAGCTCCAATCCGAAGACATTGACGTAGGATACTCATCAGCATTTCCCTGGATGTACTTCTCCGTGCAACAGGAACTTCAGTTTCAGAAGAAGAATCTAAATCTCGGAAAGACTTCAGTTCCTTCAATATGGCAACAAGCCATGCAAACAAAGAGGAGAGGGGTGCAATTTCATAGGTCTTTACTCTATGTCGGGATGGCATCAAATGTTGCGCTCCTGAAAGAGGGAAAAATTAGAGGAGAAACAAACAAAAGAAGTTGGCAGATATCTTTATGATGTAGTGAAGACCAGGAGTTGAAGTTTTGAACAGTATGTAAAGAGATGAATTCTTCCTATAGCAGAAGAATTATGCAGATGCAGCCTGCAGTGAGAGTTCGTAAACCAGTAATCCTGAATCCAATATTTTGCAGTCATATCAACTAGGTTATTTTGATGTTCCAACTTGAGCAAAGAACTAGATCAGCAACCAGAAAAGATGAAATGCTTGTGAATAAGCAGTTGAGGTTTCGCCAGGAAAAACAAATAAGTAATCTAGAGAACTTGAAAAGATGTGCAATGAAAACTGGGAGGAAAACTACAGCTGTATCAGCAGATTAAAGATGAAAATCATAGACTCGTAGGCAAACACAAGATTCTTAGTACGCAAAAGTCATTGTGTTAATTAGGAAGGATCGAGAAGAACAATCAAGCAGCAAGACCAAAGTCCCCACCCCTGCATTCTAAAGGGTAAGTAGGGGAAGCTGAAGGTCGGTATCATATCACGACCTTCTAGTTCTGGGTTGGCATGAACCATGGGAGAAGGGTAAGAACAGTAATTCGACTCCTAATCCTAAACCATATATATCTCTAAGGAAAAAATCACAGAAAAGGCAAAATAAAAACTTTTTCACAGACAGCAAGGTATGTTTGCCGGTCAACACTTACCAGTTTCACTGTTGCTTGCTTCTTCTGTTTCAATCATATCAAGGACTGCCTTGAGAAGGTCCAGAAGTATTTTTGGTTCCTTACTTGTCAATTTTGTCATCAAAAGCATCCAGTCATCCAGCAAAGTCCGATTACCATGTGGATAATTGATTTCTTGTGGAAGCTCTAACGTGTCAGAAGAGTTGACAACCTTAAGAAGAAACTCCAACAATACAGAGATTACTTCTGTGGAGAAGGATGCATATAACTGCACCAAACTTTTCGAGATCTTGCTCGTTGTCTTTTTGGATCCTGGAAAATAAAGTGCATCCACATAAGAATACACATGCAGATTTCTATGCTGCTGCTGCTTTCTACTGTTTCCTCTTGGACAAGACATTAAGATTTCTGATCAAATCATATGTGCCTTACAACATGAAGAATGAAAATAATATAGCTAATTACAATCATGATAAACATGGAGCTCTCACTGTGCATGCGACTGCTGAAACACCAAGGCACCTCAAAATGACTATTTACTGATGCTGGGGAAAATTTTCACGCTTGACTTACAAAGAAGTAAGTCTGCGAGCTTTGAAAATTATGAAGTCGGTTATCAAAAATTTTACACGATAGAAAATTTGTTGTGACTTACTGCTGCCCACTACGCTAAAACTCTGCAAGTTGTGTGTCTAGAGACCAGAGTAGCAGCAATAAGTACTTATAGGAGCGGTAGAGCCCACATTAGCTAAAGAGATTACTACTCGACCTCCTTGACCAGCCCGGAAGAATTAATGATTAATAAGTCTCAAACACTCTTCAGTGTTTATCAGGACCCAATTCTTGACATGGGGGTTGCAGATTGTTCCTCAAAGCAAAGAAGGTAATGATGATAGGTCCAAGAACTCGAAAAACACAGCGAGTTAAACATATTAGCTTTTTGACCAACAGATAGAGTTGCAGAGTGGATGTTTTCACTTACAGATTCTCAGTGGATTTTTCCCGAGTGGACAAAGAATCAGGAATCTATATATTCTCAGTATATCTAGAAGTATCGACAAAATTAGGAAAGATAAAAAAATCCATGGGATTTGGGAAAAGTAAACCAGAAAAAAAATTCTTACCTCCAGATTTAGATGTATGAAGCCTTCCAGCCATGAGCAACAAAACCTTACTACGGCCACAATGTTTCATGCCTATAAAAAAAGTGAAAGCAAAAAAGAAAGATCAAGCAAATGAAAAATAACAAGTAAAATCAAATCATCAAGTCTAGTGAGAATATATTAAAGAGTTTAAGCCAATGTCCCCAATGAAACTGATAAAGAAAAGGTCTCTTGAACACATGGGATACTAATGTCCTTTCGGTGTAATTTTTACATGCTACCATTAAAGTTTACGATCCCATGATCCCTCCTTCAGCAATTCAATCAACATTACAATGCTTTTCTTTAAAAATAAATATCACAAAGCCATTGGGATGCTTAGAGGCTCTTGCATCAAAGGCATCTTTTTTCTTCTTTGGAAAGAGAGAGGTCTAAGGGGTGGAGCTATTTCCATGGAAGCCATTGAGAAATTCTGCTACATAGTGCCCAAAAGAAGTGGGAAAAAGGATGTCAAATCAAACGCACTTTTTTCCTTCACCAGTGATGTTGATGGTGGACCGTGCTTATTTCTCAAGTAAATAGTCAATTCACGAAGTTTAGACTTGACTTCTTTTCTGGCTCGAATACTCCCAAATCTTTTACACGGCATTGCTTTCTTCTGAGGTTCCCAGTAGTAAGACTTTAGCCAACTAAGGGCCTGTGTGAAAAGAAATAACTTAGAAGTCCAGACCATCAATGTCATAGCAAACACACAAGCTCAGGAGGAAAAAAAAAATGATCATAAAGCAACGAGAGCAGGGTTCTAAAGTAATGAGATCTTCTGTAGAAATAAAAGAAATGTCAAATCTGCTAATACTATTTTGTTTGATAAGTTTGAAAGAAAGCCAAACCTTTGCCCAGTTAAAATCAATACCATCATCTTTATGAGGCCAAACTTCTTAAGTTTTTTTATTCATCAAAAGGAAATCGAGAAAATGCATAACTTTATGCTCAAAAGGCCAGAGATGAAAATTTTATGCAATTGTCATGAGAAAAGACAAGGCTCTCCTCACTAATTTACAAGCTTAACATATTCCCAAATGAAAAAAATTTATTGCCAACTCTTGATGGGTTATCAATTATGATTCTATGACTATGAAATGTTACTTTAATCTTCATCTTTATATAATAAACAAAGTTGGGTTGGAACAACTATGACAGGAAAGAGACTTATACTACATCTTGACAGCGCTTTGCCTAAAGAGGTTATGATCTCACACACAGGAATTTACATTCATTCGAACAAAAAATGCTGAGAGTCCACTTAATGCTTTATTCAAGCTGCAAAAACAAGCAAAATCCAGAAGAGATGGAAGTTTGTCACTTATTACAGCGACAGATAGTAGAAAAGGTCGAGAATGCAGACCTGAAGTGAGGCATCACGAACTAAGGGAAGCGCAGGCAGTTCACGATGAGAACCCTCTGCAACAACAGCACATAAAAGAACCAAACACTGTATATTAAAATCCTAGAGCAGAAGATCTCAAAAATTAGATTGTCATTATTAAAGGGGAGGCCAAAATTACAAGCTAGGTTCTCCATATGGTTTGAGACCAGAAAGATACGCAATCTCTAGAACATCAGCAATTGATCCCTTACCGTGACGAATATCAATCAGCATGCGCGGAATACCAATTGCACTAGCAGCCTCTGCAATTGACACCTCTGTTTTCTTCCGTGTCTTTTCGATAACACCATTCACGAGCCTTGAGATGTAAGAAAACAAGATTGCTTATTTAGAGCATTGCAGATTGGTTGTATGAAGAAAAAAAAATGTTACAGTTTCTTGCAATTGCAAAGCAATGTAATAAATTAGGACAGAGGTAGCACACATCCGCAGGTCCTATAGGAGTTTTAAAATGTAATTTGAGGTTAATATACAAAGTGGAATTCACTGCATTAAGCTAAGCAAGAAGTCAAAAGCTACTGCACATGGGGACACATCTGATGTTAACTAGTGATGCTTTTCATATTCAAACATTAGAAGCTTAGGCCTAGCAGCCTGTACAAAATTGTTTTACATCCAATGGAAGAATGATTCTCAGACCACAATAGCTGGGAAAAAGACCATTTAAAATCTCACGTGAATGTCACTAGATGAGTTCAAACAACTTGACTAAAAACTTCAAAATCAGCAAAGATGAATGTTTACTCGTTGAAATACTTAGCTGGCAGGTAATACTTTAGGTAAATCTCCAGGCAAGGATGCTGAGACTTTGAAGTAAGAAATATTCAAACAAACTGAGTACTTTATTACTGTAAGCAGAAATAAGACTACACATGAATTTCCAGAAAGATGGCCCTCAGAGTTCAATCTGTAATTTTCGCAATGTATCACCTCAAAGTTTTAAAAATTCAAATGAAAAAGCAATATAAGCCTATCCCAGAACAACAACACTTGAAGCCCACATCCTACTGCTACGGCATGCAGATGGCAGTCATGCACAAAAGTTGTTAAATGCAGACACAACCAATGCTTCCAGTATTGCAAGATAAGACGCTGTGGAAACAACATGATGCATGCTTTAAAGAGACAAAACTCACTATTTCCACCTCAAACTTTTTGAGCTCAGCTGAAGATAATGCAAAAGACTGAACTGAGCATCACAAGCTAATTGAGAAGGCCTCACCCTCACCTCATAATCGCCATGCAATAGAGCATAACCAGGATCTCATCAGAATCTGAGAAAGCATTGGGAGGCAGGTCTCTTCTGCAATAAATAAATTAAATAAATAAATAAATAAAACTGCGTTGATGAATCGCAGTGTCATAACACATCCAATAATCCCATGAAAAAAATGAACCAAATCTCAAAAAGCAAACATGTCATGCAAAATCAAAATAACTCTAATAGGAAACTAAACACTCCCCCCCAAAAAAAAAAAAAGAAAAACATACATGGCGAAGCGGAATGCGAATTTAGTACCTGAAGAAAGGATCTTTCTGCTGAATTTCGACGATTGAAGCCGTGACTTCGACTGCCACGGGAAGACATCCTCTGCTTCTCCACGCTATTATCTGCAAACCGAAGCTCTTCTAAGGGGACCAAAAAAGAAAAAAAGCTACGAGGAAGAAGCACAATGTCCGCAGTCAATAGCCGCCCGGCATTCAAACCGACCCTCAAACTACTCCTACGAACGCCTGTATATCCCCCCTCGTCCCCAGCAACAAGCGATCCACCCGAGAGCATCGTCGAACCAATCCTCCCCGTCAGTTCAGGCGACTACTCCCGGACACGAGAACCTACTTCGGACTAGCTTTTGCAGATACCGAGAACGGGGAAAAACAACGACGGATGACAATAGGGCTTGAAGAGAAAGGTGCTCGAGGTTGCTTACCCTTCGGAGAGCGGCGGCGACGGAGTCCGGAGAAGGAGAGAAGAGAGAGGCTCGGACGGAGTCCCACTCGTCCCAGCTCAGCCACGGGACCAACTTGTAGGTGACCGACGGCGACGACGGCGACGGCGGCGCCGGCGCCGGCGGCTCCTCCTGCTCGACTTCTCGAGGCGCTTCTCCTTCCATTGAGCTCTGCTCTGTTGCGCGACGACCTTTTGGCGACGGCGAGGGAAGAAGTTTTTATATTTCGTTTCGGGCCACACTATTTTCACTAAATTCAATCCCTTTTTTAATTACTATCACTCATTTAATTACAATTTAAAATTGTAGTCCATTTATTTATTTTCCTTATCTTTTTTTATTTTTTCTATCTTCATTTAAAATTTAACTGTCATGGCTATATTGTGTATATTAAAAGTAGGGTTAATATCACGAAAATCTTCAAATTAGTATATATGTAATAAATTTATTTTGAATTAATTTTTTAAACACTCAAAATTCCAAACTTGTACATCCGTCAATTGTCATGTATTATCCATCTTAGTAATTTGACCAGAAAATTTAATGAAGACTAGTTTTATCATAAGTGTATTAGTTCGGATTTGTTTTAGTAAAAAAATTAGATTATGAATATATCAATTTAAGATTTTTTGTGATATTAATCCTAAAAAACCTAAATTAGGAGGATTTCTCTTAGTTCAAAACATATACCATTGATGTCACACGCAAATTCTAAAGGTTAAAAGTGATAATGACTTTTGGCACATGATGTGAGAGCAAATCACTAATGCATACTGAAATTTCACAACTTCATATTGTACAAAAATTTCAATAGCTTGTGTTATAGCATATATTGAAAGGGAAGGGTGAAAAAGACTTTGCAAGTGCAAATCACTAACGCCTACAGAAATTTCACAACTTCATATCATACAAAAATTTCAATAGCTTGTGTTATAGCATATATTATAAGGGAATGGTGAAAAAGACTTTGCAAGTGCTTGAATGAGCTATAAATATATTGGTCTTTTAATTAATATTAATATCACTAAAAATTCAAAATCGATATACCCATACGACGTTTACTGCAAGCTAATAAATTGACATTGCATTTATCCCAAAAATTAAGGTACATCAAGAATTTTTCTCAAGGTAAATATTGCATAAGTAAACCAATTTGAGATAAATATGACCGTACCAATTTAGGATTTTCTGTCACATAAAAACTAGTTTGGAATAAAAACAACATGAGTGCACTAATATGAGAATTTTTATGACACGAAAATTAATTAGAATAAATACACCAGTTACAAAAAGATATGATACTACAGCATTAATATATAAACGCCACATTGTACCCACTAACCAAATCGTCCACATTTGACCAAAAAAGATAAAAAAGAAAACAAACAAATCGTCTACCTCTTCGAAGAAATCGTCCTACCCCCGTTCATGTGGCGTTGAGGGACACTGGGGCCCTATTTGTTAATGTTTTTTTTTTTTTTCCTGTTTACGAACAAAATTTATGTTTTTTCATTCTAGGAAACAAAAAAAAAGAATAAACGCGTTTGTTTTGCGTTTTTGTTCCAAATCTATTTTTTTGTTTTTAGGAACACATTTGAAACAAAAACGAAAAACATATTTCTTATTTCTGAACAATTTTTAAGAATAAACTTTCTCTCTCCTCTCTTTTTCTTTTTTTTTTTCTTTTTTCTTTTTAGCCGACGACCGCCATCGAGGGTCGGCGAAGCGTCGCCCAGCCAAGGCGAGGCCACCGGCCTCGTCGGCCGATCGCCGGCCATGGCCGAGACCAGCGACCGGCCAAAAGAAGAAAAAAAGAAAAAAAAAAGAAAAAGAAAAAAAGAACACAAACTTACCAAATATGTTTCTGTTCATTTTTTATTCTCGGAACAAGTTTACCAAACGTGCCTATACCATGAGATCTAAATCGAAGTTCGTCCCTAGCTTCCAACGAGGATCGGCCGCTCATCGTACGGCAGTAGAAGACCAGGATGCGTCCTCGTCCTAGTCCCGGGTCCACAAGATTAGGATAAATCACGGCCGATCCCATGCATCCCATGTAGATTTCTACAAGAACCGCCGGCCGTTATTGCACTTGACCAGTGAACCACGGTCCGCCCGTGAGCACGAACAAACATAAGAAAACCAACTGTCTTAACTAGAAATAAATAAATAAATAATCCTAGCAGCACGCAATCTTTTGAATTCTAACTCGGTGCAGAAGAGAGTTACTAAATATCAATTTTTTTTTTGGGTGGTATTGCTCCATGTTTCAAAGCATTTTTCAAACATCACCTGTGTATTGAAAAAAAGGAAAACACCAAACTATGATTCAGAAAACTTGGGTGGCTCGAGTCGATGTTGATAAATAAATCAGCACTGCCATAAGATTACTAGTCTGAATTTGACTGAGCTTGCTCCAAGCTGGGGCCGATCCAATCTTCATGTGGAGGGAGGACCAACGGTAGAACTAGTAACTCCTGCCCCAGTAGCTCCACCTTTTTGCTGGCTTTCCAGAAGCAAAGCATATAGTGCCTGCATGAACCATAATGAAGAAGTGACATGAAGCGCAACCCGCAGCAAGACTTCCTGAATAACATAAGAATACCGACCACACCTCATAAAACTGACAAGAAAAATAGAATTTTATCCCAGCACGTTAATGCAACTTCAGGTTTTCAAGCTCGTGAAATGGTCGGAGACAATCGAAAAACAAGACATTTGTCCAGCTTTCACCCTTGCTGAGAGATTGGCTTCTCCCATGGACAGACATCATGAACTCAAGTGACAAAGATCAATACGTCCTGGTTATGGAAATGAATCGTGGTACCTTCAGGAAGCTCTGGCTGTTCAAATGGGGAACAAAGTGTCTTACATGCTCCCATCTCACCCTTTGTCCGGGCTTTTACTTCTTTCTCCACCTCCTAAAGGAAAGCAAAAGCTTTCAGGTTAAAAAAAGAAAAAGATAGTGCCACACTAAATGGAAATGTATCCCAAGAAGATTGCAAGCTATATTTACATTAAAGGACAAATTCACAGTTTTGCTGCAATGCAACGGAAGCACGTTGCAGATTAAAAAATTAACCCAAAGTACAGCAAAAGCTATGTCTTAAGCTTTCCATTAGAGGTTCTCTGAAGCTATTGAGTTTCTCTCCCCAGAAAGCCATATAAATACGAATGCAAATGAAAGATAAGCCCTTTTTCTCTTATTCAAAAAACAACTGCCACAGAGGCTTTAGAGCTAAGAATTTAAAATGGTGACAGAAAGCATCAAATAACACATATAAGTAAATGCCAACCAAATGAAGAAAGAACTCTCGGCACAAGATAATCATGGATGGAAAGCAATGTACTGGAAACATACTTCCTCATCACACCAAGGAGCCAAAACCATCTTCTTTTGGCCCAGTGCTTCCACGAATTCATCCCATGTTTTCACAACTTGAATGCAAGCATCTCGTTTTTGTTTTGCAGCATCAAACAGGCTCTGTTGAATGTTGGCCAACAATTCTTTCACCTGCTCAACTAAGTCAGCCCTTGGTATATCTTTTTTAGCAGAATTATCACGCCGAACAGCTCGGACCTGTTTGTTAATGCCAAGGTGTCATCTCCAACAAGAATATAGAGGTTGTGAAGAAAAATGCAATCAGCAGGTGATTATGCCAAAAACAAATGAATAGTCAAGAAGCAAGTTGCTTCTTACCTGATTATTTGCCAAGTCCTTTGGTCCAATTTCAATTCTAAGAGGAACGCCTTTCATTTCCCAATGTGAGTACTTCCAACCAGGCGAATAGTTATCTCTGAGGTCTGCCTCTGCACGAATACCTGCTTCACACAAGGTATTAACAGTGGCTGTGCAGGCATCAAAAATACCTTGAGTATTAGCATCTTTATATGGAACAGGTACAATGATAACTTGAACTGATGCCACTTTGGGAGGGAGAACCAACCCCTTATCATCCCCATGAACCATCACCATGACCCCAATCTGCACAAAATTTGGAAAATGGCAGCAATTTTTTACAGCCAGTCTCACAAGGATGATGCAAATGGTTAAATTCCATTTATCCAAAATGATGATAGGTAACAAAAAGTTGTCCACCCAAATCCATGTTGATGCTTCAGACCACACCAACAAAATAAAAATAAATAATCATGTAGATACTTAATAAAACATGGAAAGGGCATATGTCAGACATATTTAAGAACATCCTAAAACGAGTTGTAGAAACTAGAAACAAGTTCGCAGGCAAAAATACCGTTCTAGTGGTATAGGCCCACGAGTTCTGCCAGACCATGGCTTTCTCTCTCTTTTCATTCTCAAAGAATATTTCGAACATTTTTGCAAAATTCTGACCCAGACAGTGTGATGTTGCCCCTTGAATTCCACGCCCAGTGTTAGGAACAAATGCCTGGCACATAATACATAAGCAACTATGATGATAGAGTTACACATATGGGAACAATTGTACATTCACCAATCACTGTGAATGGGTTTAGAATACACAAAAGATGGTGTATGCACTTCCGTTTTAAGAATTTACCTCTACAGTAGTTGTATAAAAACCACCAGCAAACTTCTCCAACTCACTCTTCTTGCCCTTTATTACTGGAACAGCTAAGTACTCTTCATATATACGTCTATATAGTTCCAGTATATCAAGAACCTGAAACAAAACCATTGTCAGATACTTCAACGTCTGCTTCCTGCAATATAACAAGACTTAGAACATACTAACAAGCCAAATGATAGCTGTCAAACACCATTTCCTATGGAAAAGGTTTTCTAACTCTATTTACTAAATTAGTATTGCAAAGCTCTATTTTAGAGATTGGACTCTCTTACTGTCTGTGACATGATACACAGCACTTGATAGAATTAAGGGTATGAAAAAACACTACTTGCAGTGAGATTAACTAAAAGATCATAAATAAGTCTACCAAGTTAAATAAAAAACTAAACAGCCTTAGAGAACGGATAGTACTTGATTTGAAATTGAAAACTATTTGAGTGTCAAGGATTAAAAGAAATAAAAAGAAATGTTGAAGGACCTATAAGTTATCCTGCCTTGCAGTCAAGGTAGGAGAAGGGTGAGTAACAACATAGAACTCTGATGAAAACCAACCACTGAGAAAAATATTATACAACATCCATCCACAAATTTGCTTTCTGCTACATGATCTAAACTCAAATAGAAAATAAGCGGGAAAAGGAACCTCTGCGTCTGATTCTTCTTTTGTAGCAAAAGCTGTATGTCCTTCCTGCCAAAGAAACTCACGACTCCTGCAGTAAATAGGGGGCGAAAAGGAGTAAACAAGAGATACCGATCCTAACACCACGTAATTCATAAACATGTCATTCTTCTGGAAACTATTCCACATATATATAGTCAGGCAAGATTAAGCTTCTAAGTGTTAAAAAACTTGCGGCATTTTAAGCACTGACCCAATTTATAAAAGCCGGTCTAGTCGCCTGGCTATACAATAAGTTGAAAACAAACAGTAATCAAGATTCCTCCATGACAAAACATATGAATACTTAATGCCACAACGTTTATCTCTCATCAGATCCTATCAATGTAAATCGGAGGATCATCTCTGTTGTGCGCGCGCACGCGTGGGTATGAGTGAGAGAGAGAGAGAGGGGGGGGGGGGGGGAGCAGGGGGAAGAAATCAAAATCAACCTGTGAGAACAAGCACACTGAAAGATGGAAGAATATGAATACCTGATAAAGGGTGTAGGATTGCTAAACTCCCATCTAACAACATTGCACCATTGATTAAGTCTCAAAGGCAAGTCTCTGTGTCCCCTTATCCACTTAGAAAAGTAAGGATACATCACTGTCTCGCTTGTTGGTCGGATTGCAATGGGCACTTCCAAATCAGATTCCCCGGATTTTGTCACCCAAGCAACCTGAAAGACCCAAGAACCAATAATAGCACCGATGACTACATGGATAGTAACCAAGCCAGGCAGCAGTAATGCATACAAACATTTTGACTAAGACATTTGAAACAATGTCACCTATTGGTAAATTCCTATCCATAGGTCCTTTTAAAAAGATTCCATAATAATAAAATGCCCCAAGAATCATGCCTTTGATAAGCATTTGGTATCCCAAACCTAGCTATTGAAATTGAACTCACGCAAGCCACATACCTCACTCTCAGGGTCTTCAATATTAGAAATTTCTTCCCAATCAACATAAACAAATTACAAAACTCTGCATACAAGTTGACCTGCCCATTCGGCAAGTTGTTTGATTGGTTAGAAGTTGGCAATTGCCTTTGTCTAGTTCTATTGAATGTCACTCTTAGTGGTGTGCATAGCTCCACACTTCGTGATTCCATACTTAGCTAGTTGGAAGCTGGTGGAAAAGGCCTATTAAATTTGCATTTAATGGAATCATCCGTATTCCAGGTAAGCTTATTCAGATCCGCACGTTGCCCTGAAGAAAAGTAAACTGCCTTTCTACTTATGGGTCAGACACCTTTGAGATGCAAAAAAACATATTCTCAGCTCACCACCAACAACCCTCTTTTCAAATTTGTAATGCTTCAATTTGTTCATAGCTGGTCTTCCAAGTTGAGAACAAGACCAACTCATCAAACAGTTCGAATACGTACTGTCCACAAACATGAAATTTTTTTCTTGATAACCATCTCGACTACACTAATAACTAGCAACTTTTTGAACACGGTGATACCTTTCATCATGCTGTAAAGAAAGGGAAAAGGAACAGGATTAAACAAGTTATCAATTAGATGCTGTCTCACCTCTGGAGCAAAACCCTCTATATGGTCCTTTTCGCGTTGCAGAACCCCAGGAGATACGAAAAGAGGGAAATAACAGTTCTTAATTTTCATCTTCTTTATTTCAGCATCAAAGAACTCCTGTAGATTAACATAGCCGACATAACAATTATGCATTTGCCACGGAGAAATTTGAAAAAGCAACAAATTGGTGTCAACCCTAGAAAAACATTTAACAAGCAGAAGCCAGAGAATAGAATCATTGGCTAGCGGACATTAATTGCAGTTTTTGAACATAGCTTGAAGCCATACTTTTCTTCCAAATGGCCTCTAAGTGAAGGATTACATGCTCCAATGTGAATCCCATTTGACTTTTAACAAAATACTTTAAACAACTTTGCTTCTAACCTACCAATCAAATGTGTATTAATTTTCTTATAGTTATTACCAAAGTCAGATGAGGGGTCAATGTGTCACCCACTAATTAAAGGCCAGTTTGGATGCAAGTATAGCTCTAAGGTACATATGTTGTTCATGCAAGAGGAAAGAGAGAAGAGCAACACTTATTGCATCTGAATTGGACCGTTCGACCTATTTTATCATCAAACAACTGGACAATCCGAGTTTGGTCACATCACAGAATCAAAACAGATAATCCATTCTCAAGCCACCTGATTTCACAATAACACCAGAAACAATTTAGATATGCATATTTTTCCCAAGTGATGTTTGACTACAGAATCATTCTAAACCATTGCATCAGTATAGTTATAGTGAAATAATGCATTTGCAGAGCTGGAATAGCCCAAGAATAAGTAGCACAGCTACTAGTGTAGATCCATTTAGTGTGAATGACAAGCTACCTTGAAGCAGAGCATCCAACAGACACTCTATGCCAATCAGAGCATGACAAGTGTTTCCACCATTTTCAATAAAAGTTAGCAAGGCAAGAAGGCCATGGGAAGCACAGGGACTGAAGGTGAATTTACTTCAGAAAAGGATTCAAACTCACTTGCATAATCTCCCAGATCGCCATCGCCCATGGCCTTAGAATGTAACAGCCAGAGATATCATAGTACTCTATCATTTCGCCGCTGACAACAACCTATGTCAACCAAAAGAAACCAAATATGATCAGAGAAGACGATTTCATTTCTAGATGCAACTTCTGACGCAAACGAGGACTCAGTCCCAACTGGAATTAACCAACCAGAAAATACTTGGATGCACCTATTATTCTTAGATGATTAACAGCAAACTTCAATTATCTTTCCTAATTCAATCATATCCGGTTTGACAATAACGGACATTAGCTTTCAAAATCCCGTCAGAGATATATCGACTCCAAATTGGACCGATCTTTTTAGCTTAATTTCTGCGAATGCGACCGAAACAAACTACTACCCTCGAAAATAGACACTCCTCTTCACGAGACAGGACCCTTAACACAAGCAGTCTTGCAACCGAGTACCGAGAAACGTACCTCGGAATACCACTCCCCGAAATTCTCATCCTTCTTGTTGGAGAGACCCAGCCCCGTCTCCTTCTTCACCTCCTTCTTCTTCCCCGCGCCGGCATTGGGTTTATTGGACTTCTTCGGCTCTCCACTGGCCATCCCCCTGATCTGCGGCCGACCGACGTCCACAAACGCCGCCAAAATTTCCAAATCAATGAAAAAACACTAACTATCCCAGGCAAAAACGATAACAATCCGCCGCCGAATTCGTTCGCATCAGCTCTCAAAAGCCGAGAGGAACGGACTCGATTCGCGAAACGTCGCTGAATTTCGACAAAAAAAAAAAAAAAAAAAAAAGAATACCGGACGAGTCCGCGAATGAAGCTCGGGCGTCGTCTTCCGGTTTACCTTTTTGTCTTCGCTGACGAGTCGATAAGGTCGCGCGAGGGGGCGGGGGCGGCGACGGCGGAAAGAGAGCTCCGGCGGCGGAAACCAGCGGACGCGAGGGCAAGCCGGCACAGGCGAGGAAACCCTAACTGGAAACGAGCGGATTTAAGGGAGAAAGTCAAAAGAGAGAGAGTGCTATACTGCGATGCCGGTCCGATCCAACCACGTTCGGCCGGGATCATATACGCGGGACCGCCCGTCCGAAGCACGTCAGGAGATGCTCGCTGACCTGTGCGCATTGATTATTATGTCCAGGCTTCCGCCTATTTCTAATACACAAATGTTAATATATAAATTTTCATAATACTCAAATATTAGCACGTATACATAAATCTATATCAATATACAGTCAAAGTCGAAATTGAGAGAATGTTCACTTTCATGATAGCCACGCGACACATCACTTATCTTTGTGATTATTATATGATAAGATATAAAGAGTACAGTTTTGTCATATTACTTACGTAATCTTAGATTTGCTTTGTTATTTCTAAGTTTTTATCATCTATTGAGTATGAAATTCAAAAGACAAAACATTAAGGAGAAAGCATCTTGAATGTATGAAGGACAATAAAACTTTTTTTCCCGTTATATCGAGACAAAAATGACATACTATTTATCACCGGCCGTGGTGGCTCCGCTGGATAAGGCTCTGCTGATTCTCAGCCCAAATGTGAAGAATTCAAAATCCAGGAGAGACGTTAGGTGTATTAAGTGTGACTCCAGGGGTGATGGGTCCACCTGCTTACGTATCATCTGGGGGTTTACGGCGCGGTTGTCAGCTGCAAACCCGTTCCTCCAGCACAAAAAAAAAATAATAAAAATGACATACTATTACAAAACCCAATCTTACAAATTCTATGTTTACTTATGAGTAGGTATACGATGTGTTTAAGCGCAATTACAAAAGAGATGTAAGAATTGAGCTTATACAACCATGGCAACTAAGCTCGACCTTTGCCACAAAGCTCTCGTTGCAATGGCTGAGCTCGGCGAGGGAGCGTGTAAAACCTAATGCGGTCCTTCTGAACATGAGGACAATCTCACACAGCTTGTGGCGACTGAGGGCTAATCGTAAGTAATTAAGTGGGGAAATTAGACTAGCCAAGCGGTCCAACGGCTCGAGGGCTGGTTCCGAAGTTTCTTCTGGGATAATACCTCAAATTCCTCGGACTCTGTTTATCATTATGCTTCAATTGTCAAAATTCGAAAATTACGGACCACCCCTCTCAAACTTTGCCATCATCACACAATAGCCCTTGAATTTTAAAAAATTACAGTTCGGTCTCCTTGGACTTAGATTTTTATTGCAAATGCTTTCAATTCCTTCTATGTAGTCATCGCGTTTTATATAAAATGGACTAATTCATCTTTTTTGACCAAAATATTCTCCATTACATGGTTAATAATGTCGACTATGCAGAGAGTAATGCATGGCTAATGAAGTTGAGAAAACTCAGTAGAGATAATTTTGGTCCGACGAATGAGCTAGTCGACATTCAAGTAACCAGTTATTGTTCATGCAGGTGCAAGATTGAGTAGATACACCAAATTAAAGCACAGGTCCAAGGGGCTATTTTGCAACAATGATGAATTTATGGGAGTCATTTGCAACTTTTCAAAGGCTCAGGGGTACAATCCAGAGAGAATTTTGAGCCATTATTCCTATTCTGTTTTGACACTAGAAAACGAGCTTAGGCTATTCCTTCCTTGGCGTAAACGCTAGGCTCGGGTGAGATTGAGACAGACAGTCCCCTTTTGCTCCTTATCCTTGATAGTAATAGGATGTCCTTTGGAATATATCTTCTATAACTCTTTAATATTAAAAACGAATAAGGTAGGATTCATCACTTCCTATGTTATTCATTCTTTTAATTTTTTTCCTTGGTCATATATCTTTTATTGGATCTACACCCAGTTCTTTTCCCATTTGTTTAATTTATTTTTTTTATCATTTTCTAAATATAAAATATTAAAAAAAAATCATCTGCAACCTTCGGAGTCGGCCTAGATGGCCTATACAATTGACCGAGCCAATGAGTTTGCGCTTGGGTGGGTCGTTCAAAGTTCTAGCCTAGTTGAGCCGAGTCCCGAGTTTGCAGGTCGACATCATCAACATGTTCGCATGAGTGCACCCTCTATGCCTATTTATTACAGGACCATAAGAATCATCCATGTATCCACAATTTTGTTTATTCCGTGCAATCAAATTCTCCGTGACTCGTAAGTATTCATAATATTTAAAGATATATATATAAGGAGACCTTCAATGTCTTGATTTTCTGTTTGTCTCTTTGTTATTTTTGGTGTAATTAGAACAAGTAAAAAACCACTTCTGTTGGATCACATAAGCATCACAACGATTCAATCAATAATGATCAGAGACGAAACAAGTGATGTGATATAAACTGAGTGTGGTTCAAAAAGATTTTGAAAGCAACTGTGGACTCGTGACTACAATAAATTCTTGCCTCGGCTCGATTCATAGGATTGAGTCCATTATGACATTTGGTTTTGTGGTCCCAACGGTGAAGGTCAATGGGACCAGTGAAATCAAGTCAAGGAAAGAAATTGCCCTAAACCTTTAAGAATAAGGGTGTGTAAAAGAAGCATTATCCGTTCGACCTGCCTAGAACCAGACCAGACCAGATTGGAACCAATGGTTCCATTGAAGCTAGTCAGGTTCCCGGTTTCAATACTCCCAATGCCCACCCATTCATCTGGACCAGATTGATGATATATTTATTTTAAAAAAGAAATTTAATCTCGATTACTCAATTTTTTTGTAATTTTTCAACCAAATATATATGGAAATATATGTTTATGCGTAGTTATTGGACATTATTGACTAATTTTATCTCTTGGGTGTGTAATAGGATTAACCCCCTCATTTTTTTTTTCATTCTAATGAACATTTACTTGCTTTCTCAACCAAAACAAAATAAATAGACTTAGAGAAATGAGAGAACTGATTGGAGATCTCCATAAATATTGAGGTGCTTTATTGTCATGATACAAAATTAGGAGGCAATGGGCCGTTTTAGCCATTCCCGTGATTAAATTAAATTGATGTTAAAAAAAGATAGATCAAGCGATAAATATTTTAACTTCCGTAGAGATTAGGACTTTTAATATGGAGTTTAATTCTCCACATGTTTTCGCCCAAACAGATTTTGGTGCTTTAAATAGAAGCTAGGTTCACCGTGAAAATTATTTATTAAATGTAATTTTATAAGGATTAAGGATCAGTTCTATGACTCCACCTAAGAATCGGATCGGACCAGCAGTCCGCTTCGCGGATAGATTCATGGAATCAATGGGCAGATTTCGATTTCAATTTTTAGAAATCAATTTTTAGTGGAAATTTTTTTATTTTAAGATAAGAATCGCCCACTCGAACTATGATCGCCCTTACTTTGGAGGTGGAGGGAAGTCCATATGCTTGATGGAACTATTTATTGATGGATCCAAGACATCTACCCACTTGCTCTTCGCTCGAATCTTGGTAAGTGAACGCGGGTGACGTTTGCTTTTCCTACTTTTCCTCGGCCCACCCAGAGAGCGACTACAATTTCCATTTACTCTCGTGGCTGGGCGTGTCCGTGGGAGCGAGAAAGAAAAGATGGAGATAAGAGAAGAGAGAGGGCTGGCGCGTGGCGCGTGGGGTGGGAGGGAGTGAACACTGAACAAGACGCGCTCGTGCGCGTGCGCGTGCGCGTGCACGTGCGCGCGAGAGCGCGAAAGAGAGAACACGGGCATATGAGTTGACCTCGAAAGAGGGAATCCGGGCGAGTCAAGAGGCCGCCCCACCTTCTTGTGGGGCCCACCGTGGTAAAAAGCTTGATTTTATTTTTTTTCAAATTAGTTAAGTTTCTTTACTATGCGTAACTATCAAGTCTTCTTTGTTTTTTTTTTTTTTTTTTTGGGGGCGGAGGTCATTAACTATTGAGTCTTCAAAGTTGAAGTATTACCAGGAAATTACATCCATCTAGTTGTCCAAATAACAAATGACTATAATGAATCGTTTCCTTGGGATAGCATAAAGAATATTTTATTGCAATGCTGTTTTTAAAAGTTACTCAATAAATTAATAGCACGATGACATTGCGAGTGAAAGGATATTACGTGTTTTGTATATTTAATTCTCAATAATATTAGATACAATTACAATCCACGTGTTGATTATAAAACATCGCAAAATCATCTATTCATCAAAAAAAATAAAAAATAGCGAAGCTAAATGATATGGGAGTCAAAAATTAATCAAGTGACCCTATAGTTATTTACACATGATAGCATCGAGAATCAAACGTGTATTATGCATTTAATCCAGTGCTAATTTTTTTTCTCTTAACCACTCCGTTGAAAAAGCAATAGAATTAAGCCCAACTTATATTATTATGTTCACGTGGATAAAGCCCATTATATTTATAACACAACATTTTCTTTTTTGGATTATGAATGATCCATGAACTTTGGCATAATATTAAAGAGTAATACTAAACGTAGCCCTTGAACAAATTCAACGTGTAACATGATCTCTAATTTTTTTATTTGATATGGCCATTTTATTTTTGGAATGTGTTCAATTTATTCCTTGAGAAATGTCCAATGGCATCATAAATACCACATTGCATATTAAGTCAAAACTTTTGAATTATCCGTACCATTTTCCTATTATGAAAATTTAGCAAATTGCCAAAAAGGACAAATATAGAGGACAAAATTGCATCATCAAAATCCACGCGACTAAAGAGAACGTTCGCTGGATGCGGAAGGGCAGCTTCCTCCATCTCTCCCTCTCCCAATGGAGTTAAAAAAAACACATGCAGTTTCCATCCTCTCTCGCGCGATGTTGACCGGGGGAAAGCGACAGCCAATCCCGTTTTGACACGTGTTTTCTTTCACTACGTTTGACCTCTCCCGATCGCCACTCAATTTAACTTTTTTCTATTTTTTTTTTGCCGGGGGGGAATTATTTATCCCTCAACCAACAACACTCATTCACTCAGCTGGCAAAAATTAATAAATAGAAAAGAAAATTCACTCTCATTCCCCCGAAAAAACCATGAAAGATATATATGTCTGCATCGAGCTTTTAAAATCGGACAGTGAATCGATCTGTTCCGTGCACCTCTCTCTCTCTCTTCATTACTCGACACTCGACATCTCGCGAGCGCGACACAGCTCCACGAGGGCCGAACCATGTCGTCGTCGTGTTACAGGCGGCTACCCGCCGCCGCCGGCTCCTCGAAGAGCCTCGCCGCGCCGTCCACCTCCTCGTGGCGCCACGCGACGGAGGCCCCCCCGTGGTTGCGCCCCCGCCACACGGATCGGTGGCCGAGGATCGCCCTGCGATCGCCGAGCCGGTCCCGGTCCGATTCGTGGCTCCCTGCGGCGGTCGCGCGGCGGGAGGGGGAGGGATCGCGCGGCGCAGGCGACGGCGACGGCGACGGCGCCGACGGGAGGATCGGGAAGGAGAGGCCGAGGGCGGCGGGGCCGTGCCGCTACGCGGTGGGGGAGAGCGAGGGGGCGGGAGCGGCGGCGTGGATCGGGCGGTGGGGAGCCTGTGGAGGTGGGGGGTGGACAGGAGGAGGGCGGAGGTGGCGGTGGCGGCGGCGGCGACGGTGGTGCTGGGGGTGGGGAACCGCGTGCTGTACAAGCTGGCCCTGGTGCCTCTCAAGCATTACCCCTTCTTCCTCGCGCAGCTTGCGACCGTCGGGTCAGTCTCTCTCTCTCTCTCTGTGTCTGGCGATCGCCCTCTGCGGTGATTAACGAGCAATTAAACGAGCGTGGAAGTAGTGAAATCTGAAAGGCCAATGCCTCCATTTGCTATTGCCACTCCAATTCCTTTCTGGAATCAAGCACATGCATGGCCGAGCTGTCGCGTTTATCCGCTGCCGATTTTCCATTTCCGGTCGCCGCCGACATTTTCTCGTGCCCTTGTTCTCGGGGATTTCGTTATCGCACTTGCATTAACTCTTCTTTTTATTATACGAGAAAAAAAATTCGGCGTCTAAAAATCAGAAATTGTCCTATTAACAATTTCTTCTTTTCAATTTTCGGTCTTAAAAAAGGCTTTTTTTTCTTTGGGCAAATTATTAAAATACTGTCGACTCGAGCAGACGTGCATGCTTTTTTATGGGTATTTTGCTTTTTGAAGTTTCGAATTCTTTATTCCACCAATCTCAAAATCTTAAAATAAGAGATTTTGATTTCAACTGTTCTCGAATCGGTGCTTTTCAAACGGTACTACTAACCTTATTTTAATCGGGCATTCTTTTTAATAAGTATAGCGAACTTGTATGCGTAGAACATGACCGTTTTTGAGACGGGATTCTGATTTTCGAAAAAGCATTAATCGAACATAAAGAAAAATTGAATTTTCCAATATATTAATGGCCGTTCAGCGTCTTTATTATTATTAGTTTTTTAACATTTCTGTGCTCCCCGGAATTTTTAAACAGTCGACTGGATCCGGATTTGGGTGGTTCGGAACAAACGGACAAAGGAAACAACTCGCTTTGCCATGTTTTTTTTTTATCCCTAACGGTGGCGCTGGTCGGGTCTTTTGTCGTTTCATCGGCGGGAAACGTCGCTCCCTTTTCGGTGGAAAAATAGATGAGAGGGATGGCCAATTATGAAGAAAGGATGGATAACTACGAGGCCCAAGGATGGAAAAAAGTTTACAATTTCGGCGACTTTTCCAGGGATATATCGTCGATTTCTACTTAAGGAAATACCGTAATTTTTTAATTGTACAGTCCCTTTCGTTCTAGAAAATCCCAATTTTTCTTTCTTCGTTGATTGCTCTTGACAAGCGTTTCAAGAAACGCTACGTCTGCCGAAGAAGAAAAGAGCGAGTTGGTCTTTTCCTCCGTCGAGCCGCCGGACTTTACCGGGGCACTTTCCTTCCGTCCCAGCTGACGTCAGCGGGGCCGCGCCAGCTTGGTGCATGCGGACGAGGATGACGGCAGCGTTAATCGTTTTTTTACTAGTTTGTAGCTAGCGCCGGAAATAGAAGGGCGGGAATCCGATCCACACGACGGGGCAACCGTCGTTGTCGGAATGGATTTCGTACCTTGTTTTTCCACTCCATTCATAACGTTGCGGCACACGTGTTCGGACATCTCCTTTGTCCGGAGCACACGGGGAACTTCGACACGTAATTTCGCGTGCAATTCTTTGTTATTGTCGATCATATAATAATATTATAAGGGAACATTAGTTAATTGTGTTGAACGGAGAAAGAAAGATAGGGAATCGGGAAAAGGTGAAGAAGTTCGACAAGGAGGCGAAAATGGAATTGTCGACATATGGTGACCGGTGGGGGCCACTTTTGAAAGGGAGAACGACGGCGAGAATGCACAGAAGTTCAGGGTCCGGGGCCCCACTCGCCTGGACCGAGAGCTTTAGATTTAGCTTTAGCTATGATGGTCGACGGAGGATTTCCGAGCGGCTGAGCGTGGGGCCGAGCAACAGCCGTCCGTGGCGCGCCACCACGCACCATAGATTCTCTTTCTTTCTTTCTCCTCATCTTTTTCCTTTTTCCGTCGTGCCCTCTTTGGAACAGTCTTTTCATGATCATTTTTGTGGTGCGGCGAATCATTGCTTCCTGAATTTATTATAAAGTTTTCTCCTTTAGTGTATAGTCTCACGATATTCGCCCGTTCGCCAATTTTCTTTTCTTTTAGTTTCTTCCCGGGGTGGGCCAGGTGTGGAATTATTACACTCAATGATTGGGGTTGGCGGGGGAGGTTGTCCTGGATTTTTTCTCTTATATTTTTGGTCCCACCCGAGAAATGCATTGGAACCGAGCGAAGTTAGGCGTTCGTTACACTTGCCCAGGATTTTTTTGGATGTAAAACGAAGTTGGGGTTATGCTGTGCACGAGGATTGACGACAGAGAGATGTCTCTGGGTAAAAGTTGGAGCTGGGGGGTGTTATGGGGGAGTCTTGTTTATGTGTTAAGACCTTGGACAGGAAGAATTCTTTGTACTGCCAAAAGACGCGCGCGTTGTCGTCATCAAGCTTGTAAAATGTAAAGAAATAAATTATACTCCGTGAACCAATCCTAGTGTGGCGTCGATTTGCTGATCAATTGATTCGATGTACTACCGTAATCTCGTCTGTTTAGGATGTTGTCATGTCTCTTCCAACACGGTTGTTTTTGAGCAATGAGATCTCATTGTATCTTGCATTTAATTGTTTATATTCCAGGTATGTAGTTGTCTACTTCTCTATCTTGTATCTGCGGTACCATGCTGGCATTGTCACGGATGAGATGCTTTCGATGCCGAAAGCTCCTTTTGTTGCAGTTGGCATCTTGGAGGCTCTGGCTGCTGCTACCGGAATGGCAGCTGGAGGTAGATACACATTTTAATTAGAAATCCTCTCTGAGCATAATGACCTCGAGTATGATCTCACATGCTCATTTTTTGTTCTTCTATCTCTTCAACCAGCAATTCTTTCTGGAGCATCGATTCCAGTTTTGTCTCAGGTTATAATCGCTCTCTAGTATTCTTTTGCATTGTGATCCATTTTTGCTCAAAATAGATGAATAGTCGTTGAGATGTATGTTCGCACTTGCATTTGGTATCGTCCACTGGATTGCTATGTAATTGTATTGGTATCTGAGGAGTGCTCTTAAGTATTCTTATTGTCCTTATAATCAACAAGCTTGCTTGGCTTGGTTTTTAAAGCAACAGGCTTGGACCCTGGTATTTCGTGGTGTTTGTTGAAAATAATTGGACCAGTTGATTCACAATAAACTGATCTATTTCAAAGAGTGGTCCAAGCAAACATAATTCAAGCAAGCTTGATTTTTCCTGACAACTTCTCTTTGAAAGCTGTGTGATTAATGTCTAATGTATAAGCATGATGCTGATCTGAGCTCTAACAATATTTGCAGACATTTCTGGTGTGGCAAATTCTCCTGTCCACTATTTTTCTTGGGAGGAGATACAAAGCCAATCAAATATTTGGGTGCTTCCTTGTAGCTGTTGGTGTGATCATTACTGTAGCAAGGTAAGTCACTTTTTTTTTTTTAATGTAAACACCTTTTTATACTTTGATGAGCTATTGAGAGAATTTTGATTGTTTCTTTTCTCTTGGCATATTAGATGCTCTGACATTACTTCAAATGAATTTCAAAGCAATGAAAACTTATGTATGGGTCGATTCACTCTTCTTCAAATTTAGTTGTTCTCTGGTGAACAAACACCATGCCTTCATACTATAACCCGCATCAGAAATGTAAGCAGTAGGAGGGCCATGAGATTTTCTAAGACAGGTTTTGATGATGGTTGTTAGGATTTGAAACATACAGCGTGGGCTTTTGTTGTTTACTTTCATTCGTCTGTCGTTTCCTTTGCTAGCTTTAGTCCTGCTAGATAAGGATCATCTCTCCACTTTTCCGGTGTTATTAAGATCTTTATTGCAATGGATTTTCCTCGATAAGATGCCTGTCGTAGAAGTTACCAAGTCAGTTTCAACCCTAGTAGTCTTCAAAAGAGAACTGACTTTCTTTCTGGCAGATTAGTTGTATTTATTGACTCCATGAGGTATTATAAAGTGATATACTTTTCATTCCGCAGTGGATCTAGTCCTGGTCATTCGCTGAAGGAAGCCGGTATATTTTGGAGTCTTTTAATGATCGCTTCTTTTCTGTTTCAAGCTGCCGATACTGTATTAAAGGTTGGCTGCACTCTGAAGTCTTGTTTGTTCCTAAGTTTTCCATTAAAGTTTTTTGATTCTTATGGTGCTTATTTTATGTAACAGTTATTCTTTCTTTACTCTGTAGGAAATAATTTTCTTGGATGCTGCTAAGGATTTAAAGGTATGTCTGATGAAAGACTACCCAATTGTACTTTTCAAAGCTTGCAAAATGACCCTGAATTTAAGTAGGCAGAGTACGGTAGTTTCTGAAGATTATTTGGGGCTGGGCGGATTCCTTCTTCCTGTTAGTCCTTTTGCCATAAAAATTTCATGTTGTCATGCTTTTGTAGCAAACCTAAGTTTAAACACTCATACTCCTATCAACATGCCTAGTTGGTATTAAATTGACTTATAAAAGCAGGTCTTGAGCTCTGCTGAGAGTAACCGGTGCTCCTTCTGCTGTAAGGGTTATTAAATCTGTAGATGGTGTCATTCAGGATAGATGTTATAACAACTAGTGATACTCAGGAGCATTTGAAACTTAGCATAGCATAATTAGTACTTGGCGATTGAGTTTGGCTCCCTCTAATTAGCGTTTTGATCTGGGAATGAGTTAACTGGAAGGTCCAGAAATTCTCTTGCATTTAGTCTTTAACAGATGCTAGGAACATATAAACAATTATTTCCTCAAATATAATATGTCATGATGCTGAAATTACTGAATTGCATCCTGTGCAGGGAGGGTCTGTGGATCTGTTTGTTGTAAATTCTTATGGATCTGTTTTCCAGGTAAATACCCTACACTGAGCTAAGGTATGCTTTTTGGAGTACAAGTAGACCTTTGATATCTCAGTTGATTGTTCTTATCTTTGTGTAGCACAGGCCTTGTTCATATTCCTCCTCCTCCCTTTCTTGTCAAAATTATGGGGTGTTCCTTTTAGTCAGCTGCCAAATTATATTAGAGATGGCACAGCCTGTTTTTTGAACATTGGCCAATTATCAAGTGGTGAGTGCTACTTTACTTCAATTTGATTACTTTAGAAGATGTTAGACCTCAGAAAATGAATGTAGATGGTGCCTCTGGCCAAGCAGATTGGTATCGAACCAGCGAAATTCTAACATGGCCAAGACAAAGTTCTGTGAAATTTCTTTTTCTTTTTTGAGCATGTTACCCTTTGTCAAATGTCTGTGTAGCCCCAGCTGGCTGTGCGTAGAGGTGAATGCATTCATGAGCGTGCATCCTTGTGTGCTCTGGAAGCCCTGGTGGGCGAGTAGTCATGTCTGTATGCATTTAATCACTCAAAAAATTATATTGGTTTGAACATATGGATGCTTGTGTGTAAATTGATGTCATTGTGATATGGGGTTTTCTATCCAATTTCCATTCTTCTGTTAGAAGATGCCCTGTTACGTAAGTTTGTACTGTCGCATTGCTCCATTTGGAGGGTCTTTTACAGTAAAGTGAATTATTTACTTGATTGGTCCCCAGGATGTAATGGAGCTCCACTGCTACCTTTACTCTTTGTTGTTGTGAACATGGGGTTTAACGTATCGTTGTTGCATCTTCTGAAGATCTCGTCCGCTCTGGTATCTTCGCTGGCCTCTACATTTTCAGGTATGCTGTTTTACTTCCTTAAATGTCAATGTAGAGAGACCTCCTGGTTAAAGCCTCACAAAGTAGCATGATACATTTTCAGGTATGCTGTTTTACTTCCTTAAATGTCAATGTAGAGAGACCTCCTGGTTAAAGCCTCACAAAGTAGCATGAAAGATGATGCAATGGGACAGTATAGCAGTGGTCATGAAAGAATGCACTGTCTACTACCACTACCTAGCATCACACTGTGAGGGGTTTTAGTTGAAGAATTTATATGGAAACATAACCATAAAGTCCACATCAGTTGAAATGTCTCTCTCCAGTTTTTTGTTAGCTTTGGAGTGTACAGCAGGTTTCAGCTTCATCAGGTTGCCTGTAACTGTTAATTTGCCCAACGGTCTCCATCATATGGTCCATTAATTTAGCATGAAATCGGCAAAGGGAAGCCTGATGATTCTGAACGATATGCATCATGTACACTGTCAATAGTAAATAGAAGCCCGTTCACTATTCTTCATGACTTACTGGTTCATTGCAGTTATTAATTACTCTTCTTCTTGGTCTACTACATGGCAGTGCCCATATCCGTGTATGTCTTCACATTGCCATTGCCGTACCTGGGGGTTGCGTCCTCACTCCCACCGGGTTTTGTTGCTGGAGCCATCGTTCTTGTGTTGGGCTTACTCATTTATGCGTGGACACCATCAACAACGCCTGCTAGCCATTGACTATTCTTATCTATAATTCGACGACATGCCACCGGCCATCTTCATCGGCAGTGTGGGCACTAATCAAGAGTGGTTGATTTAGCTGACCAACTGCGACGAATAACAAAGACGAAGATTGCCAATTGCCATTGTAAGCGCAAAACGTGTCAAAAGCAATGGATTTCATGTTCTAGGTAGATGGGGAAAGAAGAGCCGTTCCCGTGCATCCGAGTCGCTGTTGAACTGGACTTCACCTCGAAGTCTGATTCAGTGAGTTCTCCGGGCACGGGCTCGCTCATGCGTCTCGCTAGGCGAGGCTTAGTAGTCTAATTGTACATTGTACTGAGTCCATGTTGTTTGGATCCGCCGAAATGTGGTTTTATCTGTCAGCTTACATTGTAAGAAATTGGGATGATGCTGTGGACGGGACAGCAACTTCTGGTTCTGCCGCGGCAGACTGTGAACTTCGCGTCCTGAGGACAGCTCTCTCTCTCTCTCTCTCTCTCTCTCAAGTTGGCCTTCGTGCAAAGCCAATGGACATCATTGCCATCAGTAAGTAAAAACGACATGCTAACTAGTTCGGCCTCGCGTATGACTTCAGATCCAACCGCCATACTTGCGCGTTCTCTTCCTCTTACGCCGAGCATCGATTCCTATTCAGAAGGATAATGACACAAACGGTTTCTAAACTTTTAACTCAATATATAATTTGGTTCATGAATTTTTAATTTATTCAATATAATTTTTGAATTTTAGCTCAATATGTAATGTGATCATTAAACTTTAATTTGTTCAATGTACTTTTTCTAAACTTTTAATACATGCTCAATATAGTCTTGAATTTTATGAAAATATTCAATGTAGAATTGTATGAAAATGTTCAATGTAGACTATATTGAATATTTTTCATACAATTCATGAATATTTTTCATACAATTCAAGGACTATTGAACATGTACCGAAATTTTAGGGATTATATCGAACAAATTAAGGATCAACAAATGTTCTTAAAAATTGTTCTAGGAATTAAGGATCAACAAATTAAAAGTTTAGGGCATGTTTAGTGACCATTTTGTTCTCGGAAATAATTTTTGCTCAAAAATAATTTTTTTAATTATATTTTTGAAAACTATTTTTAAGTTTTTAAAGGTGCTTGAAAATTGTCAAAATTTTAATTCCCGAAATAGAAATGTGTGGTAGGATTCTTAATTTTTTTCTTTTAATTTTTAAAAATTTTATTATATTTTTCTCTCTTTTTCTCTTCTTCTTCCTCCTTTATAGCCAAGGTGCAGTCGAGCCTTGTCATGGCTCGATATCGCCGGGGGTTGGCAATGTTCCGGTGGGGTCGTTAGTCCTTGTTTGGCTGGTCGTCGATCATGGTTGAAATGTGATCGGCTAAATTTAAAAGGAAGAATAAAATAAAAGGAAAGAAAAACAAATTAGAGTTGATTCTAAAAATTGTTCAACATAAAATAACTTTTTTTTTGACATCTTGATTCTATTTTAAATTTATTCTCGAGAGAAAATAAAAAAATAGAATCAATTATTTTCGGGGGTATCGCCAAATAGAGCCTTAGTGACCAAATTGCATATTAAGTTAAAATTGAGGGATTATTTGTGCCATTTTCTTGTTTTTGCGATAAGATCCTCGGCACGCGCGTGTCAGATGATTAGCCGCCATTTCCGATGAAAGATTCCTCATTTGCGCATCAGGCGTCGGACACCAACACACACGACGGGGGAAAAATAAAAAGAAAAAGAATGAACGAAAACGACAAAACGGAGCGACTTCTAGACGGGTCTCGACAGGGGCCCGTTAGTTATAAGCCCCGGCCCGGTTCTGTCGGGGCTGATCCCGGCCAGCCCAATCCGCACAGGCGCCGCGTCTTAGGCCCGATTCCGGGCTCCGGCCCGGGCCCGCCCACCGAGCTCGGACAGCTTCTCCATGTCCAAGCTAGCTAGTAACTTCTCTCTCTCTCTCTCTCTTCGCTCGGGGCGAGGAAGAAGGAGAAGAAGCGATGCTAAGAAGAGCTCCGCACTTCCCACCTATGGCGTCCACCGCGCTCCGCCTCTCTCTGGTCCCCGCCCTCAGCTTCTCTTCTTCTCCTCCTCCTCCTCCTCCTTCACAGTCTCGCTGCATCTCCACTCCTCCTCCGCCGCCTTCTCCTCGTCTCCTCCCTCCTCTCGGCGGCCTGATGCTGCGGCCGGTCCGGCCGGCGTCGCCCCATCCCCGCCTCCGACGCGCAGGTAAAGCGCGCGGAAGCGCTCCCCGGCGAAGCGCGCGGCGGTTTTTTTTTTTTTGGCTTTTCTGTTATTCCGAAGTGGAGCGGTGTGGGAAGAGACGATTTGATGGAGTCCGGTCGAGCGCAAAAAATCATATCCATGATTGGTTTCTTAACGACGACGACTCTTTCGCAGTTACGAAACGTATTTGAAGTCGTTGCGTTGCGTTCGTCCTTCTAGTGAAGTAAAATAGCCGTTGATCTTTGAGGAGGGGGTGGAATTTAGGGTGTGTTTGAATTGGTGGTGAGGCAGTGGGAGGCTGTAAAACGTGGTAAGATACTGTCGTTGTTGCTCTGGTGCGACGGTCCACCGGATAAGGAGAGTCCGACCACTGTTTTCAGTGAAAAGAATTGTCCCTTCTCGGTAGTTTTTCTGTCCCCTCGGGATCTGATGTCAGTTGAAGACTCGAAGTAGTGAGGGGATAGATTAGTCGTATGCCGGATGATATTCGCCGGCTCGAGATGTGATCCCAGCCGGTGGGAAAGAGAAAGGGGGAGACAAAGGGCTTAGTAGTGGTTGTTGTCGTTGTGTCGCGTGCAGATCTCATTCGCTTACTGCATTTTTGAACTTCCGAATACTTGTTGATGTATTTTGCTTAGATAAGTTGATTGTATATCAGAATTTTTTAAGACCAGTGCTTTCCCCTGGTGTTTGAAACAAATATACAGGGCCTTGTGAAGTAGTCTGCCATGCGCCTGTTTTTAGAGCGACTAATTTCAGAATTCTGTCTACTAATTGGTAGAAGTCCTCTAGTAGATTTTTTTCAATGAATGTACTGAATATGAGAAGTATTTCTGTAGGTATTTCGGCTTCATTTAGTTCTCAGTCAAGTTCTGGCAATGGGAGGGAATTACTAGTGCAGCACTTGCTTATCAAGGAAAACGACCTCAATCTCCTGCTTGAGCTTCAGCAAAGGATTTCAGCAGGTCCATTTTCATGCATGAACTTTTCTAAAACTTTCTTTCTTTATTGTTATCTCATACATGCAGAAAGAAAGAAAAAGAGTGTGTTTATGTGACATAAAAATGTCCCGTAGTTTCATTGGTTGAATCACAATCATGTTGCAAACCAATTGGACAGAGATAATACGCTGCAAGCCTGATGCTATGTCATTGCTGTTGATTCTTATTGTTCCAGGAGAGGATCTGAGTGACCTTGCAGTTGAACACTCAATTTGTCCATCAAAAGAACAGGGTGGAATGCTAGGGTGGGTGAGAATGGGGCAGATGGTATGCTGAAGTTTTTATCCTTGATGGGTTTTAGGAATATGTTCTGTTCATTACAGGGTATTCATTCTGGCTTTCTCAACCTATTAAATAACGAGAACTTGTACTTTCAAGAAAAAGAAATTGACTAATCGTTTTGCACATATTACAAGAAACTAAATGTGAAAAAATAACTTCTCTACATTTTCAAAACACATCGATTATAGCTTTACCATTACTCTGGGGCAACTTCTTAATGTATCCATGTAAGAAGCAAATAAGTTGTCAACTATTTGTTTGATCTAATTCTTAATGGTTTTATGTAAATATGGCGTTCGCACTGGATTTGATGGATATGAACAGCGATCATCCCAAAATTGCAGCATTCTTGTGCTGCTCTATGAGGAGACATGTTCTATAGTGATTTTAAAAGATATCAAAGAAGTGACCGCGTTGAAAGCATCTCTTGCCCTTTCCTTATTTGATTGAAATATCTTCAATATGGTGCTGCAGGTGCCAGAATTTGAGGAGGCAGCTTTTAGTGCACCTGTGAACAAAGTTGTAAAATGCAAGACTAAATTTGGATGGCATTTATTGCAAGTTCTTTCAGAGAGGTGGCCTGGACTTCTCTCTCAATTACCTTTTTTATTAATTAAGGTGGGAGGCTCAGGATTATTTCTGATTCAGTTGTGATTTCTGCAAATAGGGAAGGGTCAGTTCTTCAAGACATACAGCCTGATGAGCTTCATGCCAAAATGCAAGACCCCAATTTCCTTGAAGAAGCTCAACTCGTTGATGTTAGAGAGCCTGAGGAAGTGTATGTTCTCATCTTCTAATAACTTTTAGTAACATGGACAAAATTATCAGCTCGTCTTTTGAGTGGATAAATGACTGGTGTGTTGATAAAGTTGGGCTATTGATGGTCGGAAGTAAAAGAAAAAACAATACAGGAAAAGAAGGTGAACTTATTCAGTGGATGGTGAAGCAACCAATTTGGAGTAGATGCTGTGAGATAGCATATAGGGTTTCAAACTTCTGTAATTCGGGCAATCGGTGATTTTAAATTTATTGTTGGCTTTCAGAATTTCCTTTCAAAAATTACATTCTCCCCATATCACAATTGCCATTAACCTGGTGTGCCAAAGCAGAAACATGAATAATCATGCTCTCCAAGTTGAAAGTCATTCTCTGCTGTTACCCTTCTTGAATTTTTTCTCTTGATTTACATGTTCAACTGTCGTTGTTCAGTTTTTCTTGCACTTGTGAACTTTTCTGCTCATTTTAGTCCTCAATATTATTTCATTTTCTTTTAACCCCTTGCTTGTAAGTGATTGGTCACTAATTGGTGGCAGGGCCAAGGCTTCTTTGCCTGGTTTTCAAGTTCTTCCACTTCGTCAGTTTGGCAGTTGGGGACCAGAAATTACTACAAAGTTAGATACTGAGAAGGATACTTATGTGATGGTCAGTTCAATCTTTGCTTCTGCCAACTGTTAGTATTGTGTACTCCAGTGAAGATGCTAACAGTGTAGTAATTAGAGTAATGGCGTCTCATTTATTTTTTAAAATATATTATGAATCCTTGTCCTTCTGTGACTAGTGTATATAGAATTACCGACTGGCGAGTGATGAGGCAATAGCCTCTCATATGGTTGGAGATGTTCATTTGTGTGTATTTAGTTGCTAGTTTATATAGATTTACTCTTTCAAAATTCTTCAGCCAGGTCAATCTGTTCTGTAAGATCTTCCTGCTCTTGCTCCTCCTCAACACCCCCCCCCAATATTGAATGGTTAATCTCAGAGGGAAAAGTCATTAAAATTTTTCTCTTTTGCTAATCTGCTTGATAACAAAATCAATCTTGTTAATTGTCTAGGTTAGTTTTGCTTTGTAAAATCATACTAGCCTTTTCTGGTAAATTGAATAGTGTTTGAAATTATTCACTTTAATTTAATGTTGATGGAATGATATTGGCCATACTGCCTTTGACAAGATCTTGGAGGGCCCGATTGATTTTCTTGCTTCACTATGCGTTTGTATAGCTGGATGTCATGAAATGCCTCCACTTTTAGAAATTTGAACTGCCCTATCCTTCTCCAATGTGTTAAGATGTTCTAATAATGCAGTGTCACCATGGAATGCGATCGTTACAAGTTGCCAAGTGGTTGCAGGCACAGGTAAAACTTAAAATCCGTTCCCTCCTATGGTTATTTACTTTTATATATGCGTGTGTGTATGGCGTGTGATGTAGAAAGCTATATTGAGCCATACGAATTTGTGGTGCCTGTCCAGCATAGCATTGAGTCGAGGAAAAAATTAAAGTTATTCTCATTATTTCAAGCTAAAAAATTTTCAGGGTTTTAAGAGAGTATTCAACTTGTCTGGGGGAATTCATGAATATGCTGTCAAGGCTGATCCGTCAATCCCAACTTACTGAAATTGCCATCAGTGGAATTTTGTAGCGCCTAGACCGGGTTTTCTGAGGTTTCTCCATCTTCCTTTTCAGCTGTGGTACCGTTCTCTTGTCTGAGATTTGGCCATCACAATGTTCTACTAGTTTGTTCAGGCAAAAACTTTGGTATCTTCAGCCGCAGCAATATATACTCTTTTGGCCTTCTGTGTAGAATCTCTTATATACCAAGGCAGCTCGAAAAGCTATACGCTTTTTACTATACGAATTTCATGTAAGATTTTCCTCTTTTTTGTTTGGACTGGTGTATATTGAGGCTCTTCTCAGGTATTTTATTCGAATGAGACATGCAGTGGAGGTAATGACGTGAAGTTCTATCCAGCATAATGTGCATGAGTCAATTGTTCATATTTGAAAGCTAGAACCATATCTACATATGACTCATAAGGAAACAGGAAGCATTCCTGTTTTACCAATGTTGGGGTAAAACCAGGGAACATATTCGGGTGTGTTTATTTATGTTTTTTGTTCAAAAATTGTTATTCCTAGGGAATAATTTTTGACCAAAAAGAGCGCGTTTGGTAAAAACTTGTTAGGGAATAAAAAATGAATAGAAACACATTTGGTAAATTTATATATTTTTTGGTTTCTTTTAATTTTTTAATATTTTTATTTTTTTTTCCTTTTTTCCTTTTTTTTTTTTCTTTTGGCTGGTTGCTGGCCATGCCAAGGTTGGCGTGGCCGATAGGGGTCGGCAACCTCACCCAGCCATGGCGAGGCTCATTTGGGGGATGGTGACACTTCGGTGAGGTTGCCGGCGCTCGACGGCCGGTCGCTGGCCATGGCTGAGGTCGGCGACCAGCCAAAGTAAAAAGAAGAAAAAAAGAAAAAAAAAAAGAGAATAAAAGAAAGGAGAGAGAAAATTTGTTCTTCAAAAGTGTGTTTCGGAACAAAAAAAATAATTTTTTTTTTTTTTTTTATTTCCGTTTGATTTTGTTTCGGGAACAAAAAAAACGGATTTTTGAACAAAAATGTAAACAAACGCGTTTTTTTTTTTTTTTTTTTTAAACAAGAAAAACAAAATTTTTGTTGATAGTTTTCAAAGGAAAGGAAAGGGAGAGAGAAACGTGATGAGGCCAACGGTCTGTAACAGGAACAAAAAAAAACCGTTTGCTTTTCCCGCGGAATCCTCGGTCCAAAACAAGAGTCGGTCCCTTCCCTAAAAGCTTCAAAACCGAACATCCCCAATTTGGAGAGGGTCCTTTCGATCACACAACACGTCCGTACGTTGCACGTCCATCTTCCCTCCTCAACATTCCAAGCTGTCTCCTATCTTGTCTCTCCTTTCTCTCTCTCTCTCCTCTCCATCTCTCCCTCTCCTTCTCTCTGGTACATGTTTCTCCATTTCAGGATAGCCCTCCTCTTCACCCCTCCACGCCCAACCAACTCCACCACCACCACTTCCTCCTCCTCCCCACAATTGCTCCGCCGCTACTGCCACCATGGGCAATTGTTGCTTCCGCGGTGGCCCTGCCAATCCCCTGAGCACCAAGGCCTTGTCCATGGCCGCAAGCCGGAACAACCATTCTCCGGATGGTGCTGCCCCAGCAGGGAACCCCACCGCCCCACCTAAGAGCCCTACCCCATCATCGACCCCGCCCGGGTCTGGCTCCAAGCCCTCCAAGCCGAGCCCCATTGGCCCGGTCCTTGGCCGCCCCATGGAGGAGGTCAAGTCAATGTACACGATCGGGAAGGAGCTCGGCCGGGGGCAGTTTGGGGTCACCCACCTCTGCACCCACAAGCAGACCGGCCAGCAGTTCGCCTGCAAGACGATCGCCAAGCGAAAGCTGGTGAACAAGGAAGACATTGAGGACGTCAGGAGGGAGGTCCAGATCATGTACCATCTGACCGGCCAGCCCAATATCGTGGAGCTCAAGGGTGCCTACGAGGACAAGCACTCGGTGCATCTGGTGATGGAGCTGTGTGCCGGGGGAGAGCTGTTCGACCGGATCATCTCCAAGGGGCATTACACGGAGCGGGCCGCGGCCTCATTGCTCAGGACGATCGTCCAGATCCTGCACACGTGCCATTCCATGGGGGTCATACACAGGGACCTCAAGCCCGAGAACTTTCTTCTGCTCAACAAGGACGAGAACTCGCCGCTCAAGGCCACTGATTTCGGGCTGTCCGTTTTCTTCAAGCAAGGTCAACACTTAATTCCTCCTTTATGTATCTCTTAAATTGGACTGTTTCGAGGATTTTGTTTTGCATAGCTGATAATGCCTGCCAGGCTTTGAATTTGGATCTCAATTAAGTTTCAGTGCACAAACTTCCTGCTGATGCATTACATAAATGCAAGTGAGCTGACCGACAAGACGAGTTCCGATCATGAAAAATGATAGAACAAAATGCCTGTCTCTTTGTTGTTTTTCATAATCAAATAGACCATCATGAGATAAGAAATTTCCAAAGTAGGCTACCTTTGAGTTTCATCACAACGATCGTGAAAACTAGACGAGAGTACGCGACATCATAAAGCTTGCAAGTCTTGGTCTAATCAATAAGAGTTCATACTGTTCGTTTAGTTCCATCTGCAAATCAGTAGTGATGGTTCTACTCCATCCGCAGGAGACGTGTTCAAGGAAATCGTCGGTAGCGCATATTATATTGCGCCAGAGGTCTTGAAGAGGAGATATGGACCAGAGGCTGACATTTGGAGTATCGGGGTCATGCTATATATTCTCCTCTCTGGAGTTCCTCCCTTCTGGGCAGGTTCTGCCTTTCTCTCGAGCAACGTCGCTTTCTTTAAGTACGTTTCCAGATGAATGCTTGGAAATAGGTCTTGCTTTGAGTCTAAAATATGATAATGCTGGTCGACAGAGTCCGAAAACGGGATTTTCAATGCGATACTACGTGGTCAACTCGACTTTACGAGCGATCCATGGCCCTCGATTTCGCCAGTAGCAAAGGACCTTGTGAGGAAGATGTTGAATTCTGACCCCAAGCAGAGGCTGACCGCCTTCCAAGTTCTCAGTAAGTATTTGCCCAATGAAGTTTCCATTCAAACGTCCAGAGCATTCTCTAACATACCATCCTTCTCGTTCTTATCTCATCAGGTCATCCTTGGATTAAGGAGGATGGAGAAGCACCAGATACACCTCTTGACAATGCAGTTTTGAATCGGCTCAAACAGTTCAGAGCCATGAACAAGTTCAAGAAAGCTGCTCTTCGGGTATCCCATCTTCACCATTGCCAAATGAAGCTAGTACACCTAAGTCTAGATTATTATACTATGCATATAAGCTTTATTACAAACCACTGGCTGAATCTTCATGAAGGCACATCTTTCACATGTATGTAGTGCAAAATGATATGATTGTAAGCCACTTTTGAATGGCCATTGAAGTTCAAGTTTTCTCTTGAAATGTCAAGGTCATCGCCGGTTGTCTGTCAGAGGAGGAGATAATGGGGTTGAAGGAGATGTTCAAAGGCATGGACACTGATAACAGTGGCACAATCACACTTGAGGAGCTGAAGCAAGGGCTTTCAAAGCAAGGGACAAGGCTATCGGAGTATGAAGTCAAACAGCTTATGGAAGCGGTAAGTGTTTTGTTTACTTATCGAGGAAATAATCAGCCAAGCAGGTTGATTTCTTTGTGATGCTACAGAAGTATTTCTTGAGATATTTTTTAATACTGCCACTCCTAAACTTTTTTCTTGCTCCAAACTTTTGGAAACGACGAATAGGCCGATGCTGATGGTAATGGGACAATAGACTACGATGAGTTCATCGCCGCAACTATGCACATGAACCGGATGGACAGAGAGGAGCATCTCTACACTGCTTTTCAGTACTTCGATAAAGATAACAGCGGGTATTGATTTGGTTACCATCATCTGTTGCACCTTTTAGTCGGAATCTTTTATTCACGATTAGCCCTCTCATATCTGTACATAGAAATCGATGTTACCTGTGGCCGTAGTTATCTTGTGAGCTATGCAAATCAGTTTCTCATAACTATCTGATTATTTTCAGGTTCATTACAACTGAAGAACTAGAGCAAGCTCTTCGAGACTTCGGCATGCATGACGGAAGGGACATCAAGGAAATTCTCTCTGAAGTTGACGCCGACAATGTGAGTAACATACAGAAGTCATTTATGCAGCATTCGGGTAGAAGTCATTTAAATCAGTTCCTCATAACTACTGTCAATGCTTTTTGTCTTGCAGGATGGTCGGATCAACTATGATGAGTTCGTGGCGATGATGAGAAAAGGAAATCCGGACCCAAACCCGAAGAAGAGGCGCGACGTCTTTGTTTGATCTTGTAAAATGGGTGCTTGGGAAGGGAAAAGCAGGAAACGATTATTCTAGTCGACCGGGCGTGTATCGTCAGTTTTTGGCAACTGTCTACCGGCACATAGATATAAGAAATCGATGCTGATAGGTTTGGTGATAGAAGAGCGTTGCACTTGTATATTATTCTTGAAGTGATGAAACTGAAAGAGATTTGGTTGGAGAGAACGATGGAGACGACAGAGGTTCTCGGTGTTTTATAGAATAGGAGAGTTGCTCTACCTTTGTTCTTCTCAACGTCAATTGTAATTAACCGGCACAAACTTCTTTTGTCTATAGATTTCTTTGGAATTACGTTGAATGTTTCTTCTTCTGTTTCATCCCATCTGTTAGATCAGAGACCGCGACGCAAGTGAGAGCATGGGACAGATCTGATGGGTACGACATGCCTCTCGACTCGTTCAGCACGTCGAAGGCAGGATAGATCCCAAACAAAGGCGGCCGTGTAATCAAATCGAGCCAAGTCGACGTGGATGGACGATATGACTTTCTCCAATAACAACTCCCATTGCAATAAGAGGTCGTGCAGAAGTATCCTTTGAACGCCTAAAATAAGAAAAATGACAAAAGCAAAGCAAAGAGGACCAATTCAAGAAGGCCTTGTCAAGTCATGATCTACGACGTGCTGCCTCGTCGTTAAAAGGTTCAATGTTTCACGTCTCCTGACGAGGATATGCAAGGAATTTCAACTTTCAATGCATTGTTTCGACATTGGATTGTGCAATTTGTCGGGGTAAACATTATACCAAATTTTATTTTCCCGTCGATCTAATTAATAACCAATACGCATTGAACATTGTAATGCGGACATATTTGAATATAAAATGACAGAATTGATAACTTTCGAAAGGTAAAAAAACTCACCACGTATGTTGGATATATTCAAAACATTTAAATTCAAATCTTTTGTACCTTGTAGTATTAAATACCTCGTACGACCATTTATATGTGTACTCGTGTTGGATAAACTTCATGTTACCCTTGGTGCATAGTGGAACCTAGTACAAAACCTACTTTATTATCAAAATTACATTGAAAAAGATGAAGATAAAACAAAAAGCTCATATGCAAACATAAGTAATTAAGCTTTAGTAATTAAGCATATGCACTGGGCAAGAGTCTAGGGCTAACGAGAGCCGAGAGCGGCACAGATTTTTGCAGTGCTAGACCAAAAGTCTCGTCCATGTTTAGCTCGTCGACTCCATTTGGTAGTCCCCATTCAAAGGAGTGCACCAAGGTCCCCAAAATGTACTCAACCATCACCACTCCCATCCTCGCCCCGGCGCAAACCCTTCTTCCGGCCCCAAACGGCATCAGCTCGAAGCTGCCCCCGCGCGCGTCGACCTTCGCGTGCTTCTCCGACAGGAACCTCTCGGGGACGAACTCGAGAGGGTCCTCCCACACATCAGGGTCTCTCCCGATCGCCCATATGTTCACGCTGAGCCTGGTGTTCCTGGGTATGTAGTACCCATTCACTAGGCACGGCTCGGCTGAGACGCGAGGCAGGTTCAGGGGCGTTGACGGATGCTTCCGGAAGGATTCCTTGCAGATGGCTCGCAGGTACGGGAGTCCTGGAAGGTCGGACTCTTGAAGCCGCCGTTGCCTGCCGATGACTCGATCCATCTCCTCGTGCGCCCGTCGAAAGATGCTAGGGTTCTTCAGCATCTCGGCCAGCGCCCATTCTATCACGCTAGACGAAGTGTCCGTGCCCGCCGTGAACAAATTCTGCTCGAAGGACCAAAGAGAGATTCAATTAACTCGCAAGTACACGAGAACAAGTAAAAGTACAACGACCATATTTTCCTCCATCTCTGGTTGGATAACGCTCTCCGAAAATTAGTCATAGAAACTTACCAATAGAAGAGCCTTAACATTAGTCAAATTGAGTGTCTCGCTTCCGTTATTGTTCTCTTGACAATTAGTCATCAAAATGTCGAGGAAATCTGGCTTGCCTTCACGTTCATGAGCCGTGGCCACATGTTCCTCGATCATCCTCGTTAACAAGGCATCGAATTTCTTGTGCAGCCGTTTCATTCCTCCTTCAATCCCTTGCAAATCCATCCAGGCGATCGACGGTACGAAGTCGCCGATGTTGAAGTATCCTCCGGAGGTCATGAGTTCCACCACCATGTCCTTGAACTCGTTCGACTCGGACCCTTTCGTCACGAACACGCGGCGGCTCAGTATCACTTGGCCGATCATGTTGGCCATGGCATAGGTCAACATCTCCGGCACCACCACCGGCTGGCCCTGCCTGCTCGATTCGTGCATCGCTCGGAGCATGTGGCCGAGCTCGGCCGCCCGGACGTCAGTCCACTCGTCGAGGGCCTTGCTACCAAGCATGTGGAGGCTGCTCAGCTTCCTAAGCAACTTCCATCTTGGCCCGTAATCGGCAAAAACCATGTCTTGAGCATTATACGCCATGTGGGTCGCGCCGGCGTTCGGTGGGCGGTTTGAGAAATTCATGTCTAGGGTTTTCAGGAATGCCCGAGCTGCATCCGGGGTCGACGCCACCACCATGTCGCAGGTGCCCATCTTCAGGTACATAACCGGCCCGTACTTTTTGGCCATTTTTGCTAGGGTTACATGGGGCATGGTTCCTAGAAGAGGCAGCGCCCCGATGATCGGCCACCCTCTCGGCCCTGGGGGGAGCTTCCGAGAGAGGTTTCTCAGGAATGAGCGGACGAAAAGCCCGGCGACGATGCAGACCAACGTGGCCGAGACGATCTCGCCGACAAGGAATTCGTCGATAGTCACCATTTTATCAACTGGGTATGGTGTTGCAACTATGGACAATAATGCATGTGTTATATCTGTCTCCTTTGCTAATATTCAATTTATAAGACCTAACTGAAGAAAAAGAAGCTGGAGAATTAGCAAATCATAGTTACTTTTTCCCCGAAATTCACCGATTACTTTCAAGATCTCTACATCGCCAGAAGAGAAATTGAGATTTCAATTCTAACACAACGATTTGAGAAATGTCTGTCTTAGTACCTTTGTTTTAGATTCATATCTACACAACTCCAAGCATACAGGCTGGGACCGGGACTTCCATAAAGGCCGGGGTTCGTTGCGTGATAAAGATCAATCAATCGTAGCAAGCGAAAAAAATCGAACATACACGAGGATCGGCTTGCATACGAGAGGATTTTTTCTAAGAAAACAATGATCGGAATTAGTAGACCTCGACCTTATTATATACAACTTCATATGCGTTGAATCCCCAAAATAAATGCGAGATTTCGTAATCTCACAAATTCGTCATGTTTCAAACTATTAATTTTTGGCCAACATTATTTCCCTGACCATTTAGATATGGCTAGCAATCAACTTTATAAGTCATTGCACACTCAGAGAAACGTACGCATGAGAAACGCACAAATTAAGGTCTCACAATTCTGTTGTCTCTGTAAAGAAAAAAGACTGGTGACTTTTTTTTTCTTTTTCAGGTAAACTATTGGTAATTCACCGATATTTTTGTGGAATTACCAAATTTTTCTTGATAATTTGCTAGTGACTTTTATTTAAACAACGTATTAATGCTTCAAGTATACCATATTGTATGAAATTAACAACCTAAAATAGAGCGACTCACCAATTTTTGTTTGATTATATTACCCACAAGAAAAACACACTACAAGTTTCATAACATTTTTTTCGATTGCTTGAGTGCCACAACTTAGATATGACGTTCACTTGAATACCATAATTTTTTTCAGATTACTTGGATATTGTGTAACTTTTTAATCGATTACTCGAATGTCATAACTTTTTTAAAACATTCATCATAAATGTTATGCCATGTCTAATTTCTAGCACTTGAGTGAACACTTTTAAAAGTTTTGGCACTTAAATGATCAATTGAAAGTTATGACATGTGAATGTTTTTAAGAAGTTAAAAAAGTCATGATTCTCAAGTGAACGCTATGCGAAAATCATGGTACTTGTGGTATTCTTATCCCTATTACCAATTATATCTTGATTATCAATTATCATTTAAAATACTGCTTCTTCATCTTCTTCTTTTTCTTTTTTTGTATTTTATCGTCAATTTTTATTTGCTTTGATTAGCAAACTCCACCCCCCCCCCCCCCCGGGGGGTAAAAAGCAATCCTTTTTATTTACTAACTCCAAAACGTGAACCCCCTTGGTTGCCCTTTCCAAAGAAAAAAAAGACCAACATTATGATGAGGAAAAGCAATATTGATTTTTTGCAGCAGGTGGAATGGTAACGTTACGAGAAAAGAGAAAAAAGAAGATACACAAAGCCATTAATGACCGTGTATCTAAGTTTTCGTCGATGGTGCATTTTGTTCAATGAAACTTCCCTATTTCATCAAGCTTCATTAATCAACAGGGAAACGCTCATGTCAAGACCTGATCTCATTAGGATTTTGGCCCTGGTTTTCCCTTTATATAAATCTCATTCCAACGTGGTGATGGATAGGACGTGACAAGGGAATTTCACCATAGAGAAACCACTGCACATTTGGCCCCATGTTTGTACAACTCTATCCAATATGGTCCTCAAACTTATACTTCATCTGGAACTTGTGAAACAACTTTATCTTGGATTTTTACGTACAATGAAAATCTTAGGTCCTAGGCAATTGTCGCTGCATTATAGTCTGTGCAAATCGAAAATCCTTGATTGTCGAGCTTTTTTGGTCGGCAGAGATCGACAAGTCAACTTTGATTTGCAAGAATCGGGAACCTAGAGGTTCGATTGGAAAAAATCAAGAGGAACATCACACTAGAAAGTTATGAGTCTAGGGATGAAATTGTGCTGTTCACCCTTTCAAAGAGAAAATTATCCAAAAAGTTTTAAATGCATTACACTTTTGCTAATTTAGTCATAAATATCAAATGAGTCAATCCAAATAATTTTAGAGGCGATTTTTGATATGGATAAATTTTAATAATATTTTAATTTTTTTTTCAAATTTTATCTATTTCTTTTCTTATTCTTATTCTTTTCTCTTTTCTTTCTTTCTTTATATTTTTTTACTGTGGCCAGCGAGACACTCACCGGCCATGGGGAGTATTGTTAGTTCTTTAATCCTCCATGGCCAGCCGCTCAAGCTTGAAGCTCGCAGCTGCCATGGCTTCAAAGATCGCTTCATCGCCGTTCGAGCTCAAAGCTTGCAGCCACCATGGCCAAATCTGCTCCAAAGGTTGCAGCTATTAGGAGCAAGTAAAACGAACCACTCAAACCAAAAACTGCAGATGTCCATAAAGTTGTGTACGTGACAATGGATGTGGCACACGGTGGTTACACGTCAATGTACATCTACATGCCAAATTTATCCAATAGCCATCATAGCGAAACGATACTACATCACCGACATGATACTGATACACGCCATTGCATAGAGTATTCAGAATGGATTCGTCTTGTTCACCGTGGACTCTCCGCCAATTGACAGTTTAACAATTGTTGCATTGCGCAAGTATACGCCTCTTTCGGCATGTTTGGACCAAAATTGTTGCTTTGGCATAAGCTTATGTCCTTTTCTAGGACACTCCGAGGTTTTGGGATTGGTTCTATCGACCGCATTAATCACATTGCACGCACAATTTGTATGCCAGCCAATGAGTTGGCCTGATGATCGATTAATAGATTCGGTTGGTTTTATATGCATGGCCTGGCCATGGAGTCGGACTCCCACCCGTTCCTTATCTAAATTATGGAAAAGCTCGCGGACGATATCTCCTTCCATTCCTGGCCGAAGGAAACTACCCACCCGAATTATTCTAATTAAGTGGATAAAACCGGTCTGTTTTATGCTGATTTTAGGTGATCTTGGTTGCACTAAACTGGTAGCGGATGCTCTCTCTCTCTCTCTAGGAGACAAACACCGAGAATCCATAACGGAAAAGCGGTTAATTCTGTTGCTCGACAACCTCGGAAAAGCTGGCACGGAAAAATGGGCCGAGATGATGTTTTTAGCATGCGTTTTGTCCTTGAGAAAATGCCAACTTTGTCGCCTTCCTGTTCTTGTTGTTCAAGGATAGTTTCTCTTCTATATATCATGTGTTTATGAAGACAGAAGAACCAGAGCTGCTTTTGCTGTCTAGACTCTTCTCTCTCTCTCGGGCTTTTGTCACCATGGAAGCTCGAATGGAGGTAAGGCCAGAGCTGGATCGGATATTCATTAATACGAATTGTTTCATTTGATCATTTAGCTATGACTTGCTCGTCATTGAATCCCAGCGGTTAGCTATGAATGTTTATTCGACGTGCTTGGTCCGATGGCATCTCTGGCCGTTGCTCTCTTTGTTTAATTTTTCACACGTTCGGTGCCGCTGGTATTGTGCTGCTTCTGCTTTCCGGAACTTTTAAGGCAAATTCGTGAGTCAATTGTCCTTCGGCTGAGGGATGTTACAATCCTGGCCAGTAGAAATGTGAACATTGACCGTTAGATCTATCTGGGTTTATTTCTGTGAACAAAATTACTGCCATTGGCGGTATCGGATGATCGGCTTGAATTGAAGAGTCCTTGCGACGCTCGAATAATGGCTTAAGAGCTAATTATGTATATCTCGGAGATTTTGCAATTTCTTAATGATAGAGTAGTTTTGTTTTGTTTTGCTCTTGAAGCGGTTTACTGAACCTGTCATGTCAGGCTCATCAAGGTGCTCGATATTAGATTCAATAGGTGACAGTAAAAAGAACATCATACCAACTCGTAGACATGGCTCTGCATACAATTAATCTCAGTGATGTAATGAGCAAGCATAGCATTTGGCTTGATTGGGTCTTTAGTTCTGGTTAAAAAAGATACGCTTCTGTCAAGGAGCATGCATTAGTTACTTGTGAGAGCGGGACTCGTGGTTGGGGATTTGTGAATGTGCATTCACCGAGGGGTCCTTGACCATTAAATGGACAAGAATGACCAAAACTCGATATGTGAAGACGACCATCGACTGAAACAGCCTTGAAAGTTTTTATGTTCGCTCGAATATACTGCTATAATCTCCTGAGGATAGACATACTGACTCGATGAACGGTCTTGTTAACAGAACACTGGCTATTTGTCCGTCCCTCAGTTCGGGGGGTGGGATCATAAGGCCCCTGGAACAACTGATTATTCCATGGTGTTCACTCGTGCCCGCGCAAACAGGAAGCAACACAAGAGCGACATCAGCCGCGCAAGCCTTGGGAGCGAGAAAGAGTTGATGGCCACCTGTCATCAGGACGACCCGGTCATGGTAAGACACCATCCAATTCCAAACTATGCAAAACTCTGTTCCCGTCGCTGCTTTTAGCTTACTAACTAGTACTGTATCATCAATGCTCTTCGTGAAAGTGATACTCCGTCTCGTTTCATGTCTGTTTTCCCTCCAAATGCACACCAACCTTGACAGAAAGGGTGGCGCTTTAACTAGCAATGATTACTTGCAATCTGTTTTCCAGATGACGCACGGAGAAATATTTTTTCGAAGAGAAACAGATGCGATGACATGCTTCTAATATTCCATGTTTTCTGCGTGCAGAGGAAAAAGAAGATCCTGACCTACATCAACTGCTGCATAAAGCCGTGATTCCCAGTTCGAACCTTTGACCAACGCCAGTCTTTAAGAGCTGACCACTCTCTCTTGTAGCGAGTAATCCATGTAAAACATAAGAGAGATTGTGTCCATCTGTAGGGACGCATCGGAGGTTTCCGTAATCTCTGACAAAGTTTTATGTACCTTATTTCATTTAGAAAGGAGTTTTTGTATTACTACAAAATTCCCCCGATAGTCATTGATTTCAAACACGAGTTCCGCTTGGCATATTAGCAATCTGAAGTTTCAAAACATACGTCGTTTGCTGCATTACATCATAAGGCATACCCAAGTGATGCCATACTCGAACACGTTAATTACTCGTTCAGGCATTCGATACACATACTACAGTGATGAGTGCTCCAGGAAACCTAGTGTTTCAGCACTAATTTGACATGTCAAGCCACGCGATAACTAAGCAGTTTCAGTCACTCAGCGCCTGATAGCAAATTCACTTATGTCAAAGAAATTTGTGCCACGGCTGAAACCTGCACAATGTTTCACGCTCACTCAATTGTTTGAAAAACATGTTTGTCTCTCAAGATGTTTGTCTCTCAAGAGCTCATAGTACTTGCTGCTATGCACCCGATCATTGTCTCTTTACTGGAGCTCGAAGGGATGAGAGATATCTAGCATCTTCTTTCTCCATTCCCCCAAAAAGATAACCAAAAGGTGGCATCTCTACAAACTTGCCAGAACCACAAGCGACGTTGAGCTGACCATCCATCCAAACAATCCTTCCCCGGTAATTGTCACTTCGACCTTTCCCTGGAAAAGGAAAACACAATTTTGTTGTGCTTAAGCTCATAATGGTCACATTATGGGCAGAAGGAGAAATGGGCGGGAGGAGAAAATGTTTCAGGATCTGGACAGAAAGATATGGAACGTGTTATTAGTGAATAAAGAAAGATCCTAGCAGAAATAAAACTTACTTTCCCTCTCCTTCCCTCATAGATATTTGTATCTGATCTAGAGTGGTGATTCCTGGCACTGATCTCAAAACTTGAATTCGGGTTGAGAATGATTATGTCAGCATCAGACCCTGCAAGAATCGCTCCCTTTCTCGGGTAAATGTTGAAGATCCTAGCACTGATCATGTTCAAAGAACATTTGTTATCTAAGATAGCCATCGATATGTCTGAGAACTCATTCATCAGAAAAAGAAGCATAACAAAAACATACCACTCGGTGCTCGTTATCTGGACGTAATCAGAGACAGAAATTTGTCCAGATTCCTACAAACATTAATGAACAGTATTTGGGTCGGAAGGGTCCGCAATTGAGTAGATAAATGCAAATAGCAGTAGCTGCTTACCACCATTGTGTCCCAAACAAGATGCATCCTCTCCTCGATACCTTCAAAAACCACAAATCAAGATGTGAGACAGAATAATAAACAGCTTAGCTGGATCAGTCTTTTTTTTATATGTAAATTGAAGAAGACATCCTATGATTACCGTTAACGCCATTTGGGATTTTGCGAAAATCATCAATTCCTAGAGCTTTTTGTGTAGAATTGAAGGCGCAATGATCAGTTCCTACAAGCTGCATATTGTCAAAAGAAAATTCACAATCAGGAAGAAAAATCCACATCTTAAGTTGAATATTTTCTGACAGTTGGCTTAAATTAGAGAGGAACCTGCAGAATTCCTGTCGAAAGAGCCGCTTGAAGAGCTTTGCCATGCTCTGCTGACCTAATCGGTGGGCTCATGACATACCTGAAATTCCAAGAGCGTAATTCAATAACACGGCTAAATAAAAGCCCTTCAGGACCAAAAAAGAATTAAAAAAAGTGAGCATATGGAAATGAGAGAACAGAAACTTTCTTTGCCGCGGTGATGAAATCAGGATCCCAAATCTTAGAATCATCCAGGACAAATCCAGAAACCACTGGCTCTCCAATAACCCTCTGCCCTGCAGTTTACAGTTATCCTGTGACTGCTTGAATGTAGATCTCTCCATTCAAGGGTGTAAAAGTGGGAGATCAGGGAAAAGGATCAGATTATTTTGTTTCTAAAAGAGATGAAAAATGAGAAATTTGAAGAGCATCTAAACAGAAAAGAGGGGCCTCTAAAACAGGAAGCAGTGGGACCAAGATTCTTTGCAATGATGATTGTCTGAAAACCTATTGAACGTGAGATTACTGAGAAGGAAAGAGGAATCGATATTGTTGCCAACATAGTAATGCCGTAAAGATGTTGTCGTCCTGAAATTATGAATTACCTGACTGACGAGCTTTTGCTATTTCTTCCATGGCATCAATACTCATCACATGCACGACATAGAGAGGCGTGTTCACAAAACCAGCCAAACGCACCGCACGACCAGTTGCCTCTCCTTCAAGCTGCAAATGCAAGAGATAATGATACACACATGTGACGTATCTTGTTCCATTTCCACAAGTGCTGAAATTCTCTTCACAGAAGTTTAAGTGCGATTTAGGAGTTAAGTTGAGATACCATTGCATTTGAGAGATCCAGAGGTCCCTCATATTTAAGGCTGAGCTTACACGAGCATGAATCTTTATTCCTTATTAAAGGAGACCATCATCATGATAAACAGCATCCCAGGGAGCAGCACAGCACCGTGTTTATACCATATTTAGTAGTTAGAATTGAACTGTTGCACCTAAACTAAAAGGCAGGGCTTTTAGGTAGAACTATTGACAGAAGCCTGCAGATTATTTAACTTGAGACCTTCAGGCAGGACAAACGTTCAAGGAGATACTATATAAGAAAACACTGGTTTCCAGGATGAATCGTACCTAATTATGAGTCGATTTGCTAGGATAACTCAACCTGACTTCCTAAAGTCATAACACTGCGATTTGATTTCTTTGTTTGCAGAAGTACCAATGCTAAAAAATAAACGGGAATAGAATGTGTTGATGTTGTTAGCAGATCCAATGGAATCAGAAAATGTCTAGTCGCATTCCCCCATTAAAGAACTTAATTGTACCGGACATCATAAACCCAAAAGTTTGGGATTTTCTTGGATTTATAATCTAAGCCGCATTGGAGTTCACGCAGCAGAGAAAGAAAAGATGCCGAATTTTACCACTGGGGGCCTGGAGAGAGCATGTCCCTCTGGTCCAGTAATACCGAGTTCAATCATTCTGTTCTGGCCTCCAAAAACAGCATCGCCGTTTTCAGCATGGACCATCGCCAATGCACCCAGGGACTTGCACTTTTTCAGTCCTTGCAACAGAACCTCATCGTTGACCATCTGGTACCCTTTGTAGGCCATGAAGAACTTGAAAGAATTGATACCTGCAATTTTTCTTCAGAAGCATAAGAAAAGGCATATCGACAATTGAGAACCACGTTCGTGCAAGCACCAGCAGCCTCACCACTCACCTTTCTCATTTACCAGGACTTCCATCTCTTGAGAGACGACTTCGTCCCACTTGTGAATCACCATGTGGAAACCGTAATCCATACAAGACTTCTGTGCTTTCTTCTTGTATACTTCAACGCCTGCGATTAAGCTCCCATTGGAGGGTTTCACAAAGTCGATATGCATTGTTGTCCCGCCAGCTAAAGCTGCAGCCTGACCACTGAAGAAGTCGTCGACCACTTTGATTCCCGTCGAATCCACATCAAGGTGAGTGTGCGGATCAATTCCTCCTGAGATATGGTTAAGATGACAGATGACCATCATGATTGTCGCAAAAAATTACAAGTGAAATGGCATGCCCGCTATTTGGACAGCCTAAAAACATCGATGAAACAGCAACAAAAAAGCCACGATGTGCAATCAATCGACTGAGATATGAAATACACACACAAGAAAACCTCTGTAAGCAGAACCAGGCCATCATGAGCAGAATGCAGTGAGATACAAGGTTTATCAGTGCATAATTCTTCTTCCGTTTACACTGTTCTACAGACTTCAAATATACAACGCATTGACGAACTGCATACGAATTATGCAGGAAGAAAAAAAATTCAGTCACTATAAACTCTACCTGGCATCACATATTTCCCCGTAGCGTCGAGGATGGTCACATCGTCACCCACCTGCTGATAGTTTTCGACAGATATATCAGCTTCAATTTGCTGAAATCAGTGATTTCGTGACTTAATTGAAAAAATTCTACGGAGTAAAGACTTGACTGCAGGAACTTCAAGTTGGAAGACCACATTGGAAATAAACTGTAAGTTCATGGACCAAATGCATATGTTTTGAAAAATTTAACAGTATTCTGGGAAAATAAATAAAAGAAACTGGCGTTAGAAACTGTGCTATGCACCAGCTCTATAGTTCGGTATCCCATATATACATTCATCAATATATTTAGCTGACATTGTACTATTGTTCCAACTGTTTGCATGAAGGAATTAGTATAATTTTACCTCTATAAGTTTCTAAAAAAGGAACATAAAGAAAAACAAAGCTACTCTGATATTCTCTATTGTTAATATTTGCTTAGTCTCAAATTGCTCATGCCTTAAAAATCAAAACATGCATAAATCACACACCTATTTTCTTGACTGGACATGTATCAACATTTCATTGGCAAAATTACCAAAAAAGTCTTAAACTTACTGCACAAGTGTCAATTTGCGGGACTTGTTAGGGGGGGAAAAGAAAAGAAAGAAAGACAGAAAAATAATAAAACTAAAAATTCACAAAAAAATTATAATGGTCGTGTCACGTCAGTAATTTCTAGCCAAAATTAGCTAAAAGGATTATATTGACAAATCGTCAAAAAGTTAGAGATTTAATTGGTAAAATTGAAAGGTTTAAGATTGAATTTGCATCTCTACAATAAGTTTCTGGCCTTTTTAGTAATTATCCAACATTTTACTTGCCCATCTTTTACTCCTATCCACCATCTCTAATCAAGTTACAAATTCGTAAGTCTCCAAACCTCTTAAAATCTATTCTACGCCAATAGATGCTTCCATAAGTTCTGCTCTAATCTCTCTATGCGTCGAGGCGTTATGTCTTATCTTTGTCTTTTCGTAATTTGTAATCAAGGGCAAAGACTAATTCACAGAGAAGTCACGAAACACTAACGAAGCCGGAAACTCGAAATCACCTGCTCGATATGAGGCTCCACGGCGACGATGATCCCATCCTCCACATAAACATCGGCAACCTCCACCCCATGAGCATTCGCCACCGTGCCGCCCTTTATCAAGATCTTCGGCGGCGACCCCTCCGAGGAAACCCCGCGCCGGGGCTCTCCGAACCCGTCTCCGGCATCGCAGTACTGCACGGCACACGGTGACCATAATGCTTGTGTATATACTAGATCTTAATGGCTAGCACTATCCTAAGATGAAAATGGTCGCGGTCGCAGTCGCGTGATGACACCGGTTTCTTTATTTCGCGTCCCAAGGCACTCGCCGAACCGAATCAAACAGTTTTTCATTAGACGAGGCGCTCTCGCGAATGTCCGAACCAATTCTCGAACCGTTAGTGTACATGTAAGAAAACGGTACTCTACTATACAGCATCTTACGTCCCAAGTGCACGTGCCGACTTAGAAGATGATCGAGGCGGACGGCGGTGGTGGCACGTACGCACCTGGCTCGACTCCGACGAGGCGGCGGCCGGAGCCGTGGCAAGCAATGTTGCGAGAAGCAGCACGGCGAGGGGCGACTCCATGCCAGTCATCGCCATGCTCTTTTGAACCCTGCAAGTGGGACGGGCAGGTGCAGGGGACGTTGTGAGAGATATTTGGTCGCAGCCTCGAGGACTGATCCGCTGCATCGTTCAGTGCTGCGCTTGCCTGATGCTCCTGCTTGGATCGCAGTACGCATGATCGGGGACCCGGCCAGGTCAGGCCTCATTTTCTGGGACATCACGTCACGGGCCACAGATATTTTCTTGTTGCTGTTCTTTCTTTGCTTGTTCATTGAATGATGATCGCGCTACTTGTCGACACCCAATGAGAATCTCATCGATAAAAGAATTCAATGGATTAATCGTAACACGTCGAACATCTTTTTTCCTAGATGTCACAATTAATCAGGAGATGCGATCCGTGCTTTTCCTCTGCCTTTGGTATTTTATTATGTGACTGATAGTAAGACTCGACCTAGGGGACATGATTAAATGAATCGAATATGTGTACTCAATTGAATACGAGCCCTCGCATTTTATCGCGTGAGGTCCACATAAGACCCACCATTTTCTAATGGTAAAAGATTCGATTTAGTATGTATCCCGGGCTGGGCTTAGCTCATGTAGATTATCCCCTGTAATGAACCAAAAAGCATAAGGAAAGGATGCCCTGCCACACGGCCATTGTAGATGGCAAACAAGGCCTTGCAAAGAGAGCAATTTCTCGCGGTGCTCTGTCATACTAAGGGTTTGTATCGCAACATTTTTATATCTGTTCTTTTGCTCCCTAGAATAGGAAAAAAAAACATATTCATTTAATTTTTTCATTTTCCCAAATAGACTAGTGACCAAGGAATGTTTTTGAATAAAAACAAGAAGTAAAAAAAAAAAAAAAAAGAATAACTTCTTGTGTTTTAGAACAATTTCTTGAAATAAATCATTTTTCCTTTTCTTTTTTTCTTTTCTTTTTTTTTCTCGCCACCTACCACTAACCCCTACCCACCATTTGCCGCTTGCTGTAGCCACCAACTGTTGCCATTCGACGCCGCCTGACGACCGGCTAGAGGAGGAAGAAGAGAGGAAAAAAAGAAAAGAACAAATTTTTTTTTTTTATAAACAAATTAAAAAATTAAAAGAAATTTCATATCACAAAAAAACTTATGATTCATACCAAATGCATTCTTGTTTTTTTTTATTATGAGAATATGAATTTTGTACAGTTCAAACTTTTTATTTTATTCATAAATTGTTGAAAATAACTATTTCTGAAAAGAAACCCTTGATAACACAGGAAACCTTAGGTCTGATCAGTGAGAGCAGCCATGGAGACAGGGACACCATAAAAAGCTCACCACATATAAATACAATAATTGTACCATTACATTGCTCACATCTTAAACATACTTTGAAGAAAAGCTGCTAATTCGTCAGGGATCCATTCGCAACGCGGCCTTTATTGCTTTATCAGAATGCATCATCCTCCGACTATGAAATTTACAGAAGCCTGCGAAATGGTACTGCCTATAGATATAAGTCATGTCTCGGCCCGTTCTTTTTTCTTTTTTTTTTTGGTTCCATCCTTCCGGTAACCTTTTAGTCGAGTACTTGCGTGAGGCAATGAGTACGATGACAACTAAGCAGCTTCAGTCACCGATACCTTATATGGAGTCTCTCCATACATTGCCCGATAAGTAGTAGCGAGTTACTCTGTAGATATTTGTCTCTTTACTGGAGCTCGAAGGGATGAGAGATACGCAGCATCTGCCTTGTCCATTCCCTGGAAAAGATAACTGAAAGGTGGCATTGATACATACTTGCCTGAGCCAGGAGCAACCTTGAGCTCACCGTTAATCCAAACAATCCTTCCTCCTGCAATGGTAACTTCAACCTTTCCCTAGAAAAACACAATAGCGCATTCTTAAGCTCATACATGGTCTGACAAGGTTTAGATGTCATGAAGACAAACTCAACTACGATCACAGATTCAGGATGCCGATATACAGCAGACATGGGTGGAAGGAGGGAAAAAAGCACACAAAAACACTTTTTAACTTAGCAGTGAATGGAGAGAAAATCCAGCAAAGAGAATACTTACTTTCCCTTTCTTTCCCTCAAAGACATTTGTATCCAATCTAGAGTGGTGGGTCTTTGCACTAATTTCAAAGCTTGAATTTGGATTGAGAATGATTATATCGGCATCAGACCCCACAAGAATCGCTCCCTTTCTGGGGTATATATTGAAGATCCTAGCGCTGGTCGTGTTACAAAGACAATATACATCTCAGATAGCCATTGACATGTCTGAATTTGTCCATGCTTTTAAACAGGAGAATAAAAACATACCATTCAGTGCTTGTTATCCGAACGTAATCAGAGGCAGAAATTTTTCCAGATTCCTACAACCATCATAAACAGTGTATTTGTCAGAAAGGTTTAAGTATGAGTAAAGGAGGCAGGTGGCAATTGCTGCTTACCACCATCGTGTCCCAGACAAGATGCATCCTCTCCTCAATACCTTTAAAAAAACCAAATTGAGATGTGAGACAGAAGAACAGCTTAGTGGACAAGCTCGAACGAACATAAGAGAGAAGACTTATGATGATTACCATTGACGCCATTTGGGATTTTTCGAAAATCATCGATTCCTAGAGCTTTTTGAGTAGAATTGAAAGCACAATGATCAGTCCCTACGAGCTGCATATTGTCAAAACAAATCCAAGTATCAGAAAATATTTTGTGCCTTATCCCAGCATCAATATCTTGAAAGCCTCTTTCCAGTTAAGAGCGTAACCTGCAGGACTCCCGTGGATAGAGCTGCTTGAAGAGCTTTGTCATGCCCTGCTGCTCTAATGGGTGGGCTCATGACATATCTAAAATTCAAAGAGCATCATTCAATGATATGGCTAGATAACTGGCAAGTACGTGCAGAAAAGAACTACTAAGCATATAAAATGAAAGAAAGGAAACTTGCTTTGCAGCAGTGATGAAATCGGGATCCCAAATCTTAGAATCATCCAGGACCAATCCAGAAACCACTGGCTCTCCAATAACCCTCTGCCCTGCAGTTTATAAAAATCCTGTGACTCCCATAGTAGACTACACAGTTCATCAAGGATTAAAAGTGAGAGAATAGTTTGAGAAAAAAAAAATTAGGTGATTTTGTATTCAAGTAGGGTGAGAAAAAATTAGTGTGTATGAAGTGTATTAAAAAAAAAAACAAAAAAAAACAAAAGAGGACCGAAAATCTATTGAAGGAAAAAAAATTTCTCAGTAATATTTGAGTAGAACGTCTACTCATCTCTTTATTAATCTGTGCACTAGCACCTTATCTTCTTTATTAAATGGAGATGTTCACATTTCACAAAGTAGGGACAAATGTTCCACCTCAATCATGGAAAGAGAACCATAAGAAATGTGGGCAATCAAAGAGAAGTTCAATAATTATGTGACCCTATATTACGATCAACAACGCCTATCTTGCAAATTCAGTGCTCTCGGAAGTCTGCTGAGGACAATAATGTATACAAGAAGAAACAATTTCCATCCCTTGTGTGTAACCTGATAAACAGGAAGGAATTGGAAGCAAAGACAAACTTTGATGCTGTAAGGAGGAACATGGAACTTCTTCCTCTATAAACTCTTTAAGATCTTCAAGGAATGTCTTCAGAAAGAGAGCATAGCTCAATTGCTTAGATTGAATTTCCCACAGAATACAAAAATTAAGAACTTGGATAACATCGCAAGAAATATTGGCATAATGATTGTTTGGTAAACCATCATATTATGTCACATCAGATTACTACATCTTAGAGAAAGAGGAATTGACATTGCTGCTGCCAGATCTATGCAAGCACAGTATTGTGGTGCTAAAAATTATTAATCACCTGACTGACGAGCTTTTGCTATTTCTTCCATGGCATCAATGCTCATTACATGAACTACGTAGAGAGGTGTGTTCACAAAAGCAGCCAAACGAACAGCGCGAGCAGTTGCCTCTCCTTCAAGCTGCACGTGCAAAGGATGAAAAAGTACATTTAGTGAAATATCTTGTTCCAAAGTGCCGACACTTTTTTCATTTTTGATATGCAAGCACGATATAGGACTAAATTTAAGAAGATTCCATTACATCTGGAAGATCAGACAATTCCCTATACTCCAGACCAATTTTACAAGCATACAACATCCCTCTTCTTTATTGGAGAAGACCTTGAAGTATAAGCAGCACACAGAGAAAAGGATATGAGAACAATTTTCAGCACCATGTATCCCATAAGACATGAGTGGTTAAGTCAAAACACTCGCATGCAAACTCGAAAGCAGGATTCATTGGTACAAAGATAAACAGGACTCCTGCAAATAAAAATTAATTGAGAATCTGAAGGAAAGAAATCAAGGATTAAGAAAACAAAAATACAGGTCAAAATTACCAGTTTCCAGGATGATCTGGAAATTAAATACCATTAGTCTACTTGCCATGATGACTTTAATCTGACTTTGAAAAAGTTATTTCATGTTTTACTTTTTTGCTTACAGAGGCAGCCACACCAGAAAAGAAATTGGAAAGGAATGTGCTGATGTGGTTAAAAATTCACTCTGTTCACTCAGCGAAAACAGATGCCAGCATTTACCACTGCAGGCCTTGAGAGGACATGCCCTTCTGGTCCAGTAATACCAAGTTCAATCATTCTATTCTGACCTTCGAAAACAGCATCCCCATTTTCTGCATGGACCATTGCCAATGCACCAAGAGACTTGCATTTCTTCAATCCTTGTAATAGAAGCTCGTCGTTTATCATAAGAGCCCCCTTGTAGGCCATGAAGAACTTGAAAGAGTTGATACCTGCAATTACTCAGAAGAGTTAAAAGAACATATCAACATTCAAGAACCATGTGCACGAAGCACCAGCAGCCACTGCTCACCTTTCTCATTAACCATAACTTCCATCTCTCTAGAAACGTCATCATCCCACTTTGTGATTGCCATGTGAAAACCATAATCCATACAAGACTTCGATGCTTTCTTCTCATATGATTCAATGCCTGCAATTAAGCTCCCTTTGACTGGTATTACAAAGTCAATGTGCATTGTTGTTCCACCAGCTAATGCTGCAGCCTGACCACTGAAGAAGTCATCTAATGTTTGACTCGCCATAAAATCCATAGCAAGATGAGTGTGCGGATCGATTCCTCCTGACAAGATTATACGGGAGTTAACCATTCTGAATGGATGGTTCCAATCTCATATTTATGCCAAAATATACACTTGGACAGGTACCATTAACTGCCGATGAAACAGCAATAGAAAAGCTACAATAAAAAATTCATCGACTAAGATGTGAAGACAGACTTTTGAGGATGAATATAAAAAATCCAAGTTCATGAGTGTGTGTGAGAGCACATGTCCTTAAGAAAAGGCCAGAAATTGAACAGTATTCGAAGACAAAGACGAGGGACATTTTATAAACTTAATTACCAAAGATATTGTTTGCAATCAACATGAAGGATCACCATTCAAGGAAACTGTTAGGCTGGCATAGCAGAAGTGTTTAGCCGTCGTGGAGGAGAGACTTCATTACTGTGGATTTTTTGGGAACTTTACTACTGCTGTCATATTGCTGCTTCAAATTTTTGAAGAATATAGCCATGTGGTAGACCAGCCTAGATAGTGATTATCCTAGCAGATTGAACAGACAGACATTGACTGAACAGCTCATCAGATTATTCCAGGTACTTTGGCATCAGAACCGCTGCCTACTCCTAGAAACTAGGAAAGTTTCAGCAAGCAGAGCCAGGTCATCACGGGTGCAGTGCAATGACAAACAAAGTGAACAGTCCATGTTCTTAAGGCCATGCTTTTTTCTGGACTTCAGAGAGGAAAACCATGAATGTGAGAGCTTGATATGGGCAAAAGGAAGAATAATTAGAGAGACTTGAGGTGTATAAATAAGAAAACCATATAATTGTGAACGGAAAGTTTGAGGATTTGAAAACATTAAACTCAAGAACTCTCTCTAATACCGTGTTAAGGGTTTTTTCGGTTGGAATACCACGTTAAGTTGAGAGACCAGTTATTTGTTCTAAAGCTCAAGCTTCTACAAAACAAATTGCTTAGATTGTATAAAATGATATAAATATTATGCTTAAAAGAATGAAAAGATTTCTATAAATAAATTTTGTAAAATAGTGAAGTAGACACACAATGAGCTATACCTGGCATGACATATTTACCAGTAGCATCGAGCACGGTGACATCATCACCCACCTGCTCATGGAAATTTCAGAAATTAGATGCCTTGCACTCCAAATTGTATGAAATTCTTCCATGGATATCAAGAAAGAAAGAGAAATTCAACTTCCCAATCATCAGAGGAGAAAAGAAAAGCTAACCATCTTTGAATACTAAAAAATTTGACAATACTTAACAAATTTCTGCTTTCTAATTTATCTAGACAATTCCGATTCAGTTCACGCAGAAATAAAAAGATGTTTCATCATAATCTGCAAACACATCGCCGCCAGTAACATAACCAAACACCCTTCCCACTAACTCTTCAATTTCAGCAGCACTCGCGAATCCTCCAACTATAGAAAGAATAAACTGAACATCACTCTTCTCATTTCAGTATCGACATCAATCAACAGATATGAAAAAAATCACCTTGATATTAGGCTTCACAGCAACAATCTTCCCATCCTCCACATAAACATCAGCAACCTCCTGATGATGAGCGTTGACCACAGTCCCTCCCTTGATCAGAATCTTCGATGAACCCCCCGAAACCCCGCACGCGGACTCTCCATATCCGACCCCAGCATCACAAAACTGCACGCAGAGCGCACTAATCACTCAAACAACGACCCCGAAATCCACTCGTTGACCACGCGAGAGCAAACGAGCCGAACATTTTCATCGAAACAAAAACATGGGCAAGAGACGAAACGATCCGGCACGGCCGCAGGAACCGTGACGGGATCGAAAGCCGGCTCCTTTCCAGCTCGCGCGAGCCGGAAACGGCGCTGGCGACGGTCGGGACGGGCCGACGAGCGGCGAAACCAGTACCTGGCCAAACTCCGAGGCGGAAGGCGAGACGAGGATCGACAGGTGGAGGAGGAGAAGCGTCAGCGAGAGGTTGACGGCGCGGGGCGACGCCATGGATCGGTTTTCCGGCTTCGGACGGCGACCGGTGTGCAGCGACAAGAGCTAAGCAAGCATGGAGCTTCCGAGCGTGGCAGAAAAATGGATATATAGAACGAGAATTCGGAGACGAAGGACTGAGGGCATCTCTACGGTGCGCGCTCGCGTATGCATCCGCATGCTGCTCCCTACGTCGCGCGCCGTCCAGATTGTTGACCGGACAAGTTCATCTGAACGGTGCGGATCACGCGGGGCTCACACCGCGCGAGAGTATTAGATTATTGTGATTCGCGCCACATGGAAAGAGTTGTCGTGTTAGGTTAAGGAGAAATTATCCAAAAAATCTTAAAATCATTGAGATGAACGCCGGTCACTATTAGTAAGCATAAAAAAAGTATAAAAATTGTCCACATCAAGATCAATAATAAAATCTAGAATAATCACTATCCACATCGATGATTTTGATCAAAATTAATCGAATAAATTCAATCGACAATTTATCAAAAGGATTTAAAATTAAATTAATAAAATTGAAAGATTTATGAATATATTAATGAAAGTATAATAAATTTATAACTTTTTTCGATAATTTTTTTTTCTTAAGCTTGTGATGCCCAAATCAAAAATTGGTGTTCTAGATCAACAAGTTCAAATAACGTCATCAATTCGTGGGGATGGAAAATCTAAAAAGTGCGGGTATATTATCTCTCTAAGTGAAAGTTCATGCATTTTTTATATTTTGAACCTTCGAAAATTGAGATACTTTTTAATCTGCACTTCACGCAAATTAGTTGAGGATAAGGATACACGTAGGACATTGAAATGGGAATCAATCGAATATTCAGTTTGACGAGAACGTTTAGTGGATGAGCAAACATGGTACGTCCTTCGATGCTTGAGAGATTTATCTTTTGCATGACTTTCTTGTCCGAAATTGACATTTGATGGTCCCAGCCGCTGCTGTCCTTTCTTCTCTGTCCATTTCAACGACTTGGAAAAATCTTGGCGCCTGATTCTTCCCGTCATCTCTTTTCTTTTTCTTTTCATTTTTTGATCTCCTTTTAGTAATCTTTACAAGGGAAAATGGTGATGATAGATGCACTCACCAGAGTTTGATTTCAGTGGGCATATTTATGAAGTCGGACATTTCAATTATGTTGACATTCGACGGGCTTGCTTTCGTCAGGTCGGATTAATTTTTCATTGCCACTTTCTGGTAGCAAAAGTCGATTTGAAAAGATGGTGGACAGCCTGCATCGTTGAAATCTCTAAAAATCTGGTATTCACAGAAAACGTCAACTTTTTACTGAATTAAAACGGTGATGAGACCGTCCGTCCAGATGGATTTAAGTTGAATGATTCAATGGTATCGACACGACCCATCCCGACATGACATAATAACAAGGCTTGAACTTCTCGAGAGAAACAGTAATCCGACACGAAACATCAGCAATCCAATCAGAACTCACGGGACTGGACGCATTTGAGCTCATCTTTAATAAAAGAAAATGTACCGTCGCATAGAATTGCGAGGTAATGTGTAACGAAAAAGATCATCCACCCAGAATTGGATGACATGACACATTAATTAACAACTCTATTTTCGGTGAAAGAAGGACCCAGAAGGCTCAAAGTTCTTCCCATCTAAAGAACTTGAAACTCACTACCTTCCATGAACAATTAACACAAACTGCTATGAATCAAATGCCACCACAAGAATCAACTCGTCCACACCCGATTCGAATCGTAACTTCTTTCATTTACATGATTTATGAGGTTAGCGGGGGATGACCCGGGCTATGTAAATGATAAAATTCGAATTTTGATCTTGAAAACTGTGGAACTTAGGTGAAATCATCAAATGAAATGTTGGAGGAAAACTATAGTAAACTCAAACTGCAGGAGAAGCTGCACCTTGACTCATCACCCATGCACCAGAATATACTTGGTTCCGGTTTGGTTTAATATGATAATATGTCACAGATACTGTACAGACCTGCATTGCACAATCCCGACAAGAAAAGGCAAGCGAACGATGACCACACAACGCAATCACAAATCAATCATCTCCATCCAAACACGATAAATGAAGTTCGTTCCCTTATCACTGGTTATTCATAATAATTAAAAATCGCGTCCCTGCACGTAAAACCACTCTCCTATGCAAAGCATTTTTCTGAATACCTCCTCCATCCTCCTCTAGTGAAAGAAGTCCCAACTATACAAGGTAATACTCAGACTTCTTCAAAGGTCGCCTAGGGGAGGGCTGACTATTTGTGGCGAAAGGTAAAAAGTTACCTGTTGAGACTGTTGAAGGTAAACTTGCTTTACCAGGAGACCTCCCATCTCCTTGTGCTCTTTTCTTCCCAGAATTGTCAAGTATCTTCTGATTCTGCTTCTGATGGATAGAATCCTCTCCTTTTAACTTATTAGGGAGTAGCCCACTCAAAGTAAGGGCAAAGGGCCCCTCTCGCGGAGGTCCAATTACCACACCCGAAGAAGAAACTCCCAAGCTTTGGTCCTGGCTTCCGGACCATCCGCTTGTTACTTTTCACCCCACAGTAACAGTAATTGTGGTGGTCTTTCGTGGGGTCAGTTTGCACCGGTTGGAATTGTAGCAACGGCATCAGAGGTTGCTTCACTTTTGGCGACTGTGGGATCGAGCTTGAGCGGCTGTCCAGGAACTGCCGCATCGCCAGAGGACATTCAGCGGACGCCCACATCAGCGTGTTGGTTATGGTGAACTTGAATCCCCGGTGCATGAGATGGGTAAGAAGGCGGGCAGTGTTCTTGGCATCGTCTAACCCGCAGTGTGCACGACCTTCCCAGACCAGGCCCGCTAGCTGGACAGCTTCCTTTAAGTTGCATCTAACAGCACCAAATACTTCATGGAATGGAACTTTTAGGTTTATCCATCTAGCAGAATTCGAAATGACAATAGTCAACATAAAACATCAAATCATGTCCTTATACTGATCAAGTAACACTGCAGAGCTAGCTCTTCGTGGCTAAATAGTGTGCTCTCGTGTAATTTTAGCCAGCTAGTCAGTGACGCAACAAACAGAACAAACTTCCAGAGACAGATCAAACTCCATAAATAGTAATTCAGATGATACTGCAACAATGAGACTTGATCTTATTCACGTACAGTTCAAAGAAAAAGTGAGGAAAGAAAAAAAATCCATCAAAAGAAACTACAGAAGCTTCTACCATATATGCTATTCTGCAGTACACCTTCGTTAAACCGCTGCTTTATTAATGAATACTGCCAAGCAAACAAAATGAAAATTAATTATTGAGTGCGGATGCCACAGTGCACTCTCTAGTGTCTACAAGGAAAAGCATCAAGAGACATTTTCAATTTTGAAAAGCATATTTCTCAAAATTAATGCTCACATACCTATTAAAATATGGGGGTTTCCTAATCTTCTTAAACCGGCACTCTGATTCCAACATAACTCTACAGTCCCAATTTGACCACGTCACCACTGCAAAGTTAGTGTGTTTAATCCCCTTCTCTTCAAGCCACTTATCATGCATAAGTAGGGCTTCACTTAAGAGAACGCCTCTGTCTACCTGCAGCAATAAAGGCCTGTCATACAGTCTTGCTTCATAACCATGACAAGTAATAACAGTTGCACTGACATGTACACTGCCATTTGAGCATGCGAACATGGAGGCAGTCAACAAAAACACACATTTGCAATTCGATTTGTGGAAATTTATCAGCCCTGCTTCAAATAATGTGAGAAGCTCAGGGCTTTACTTTCTCTCAATGCCTCCCTCCCTCCCTTACCCTAAAACAGTACAGAAATTTTTGCAAAAAAAGAGTTGAGATTCATTCTCTGTAAGAGGATTCTCCACTAAGCATGGCAGTGGATATGTATGTCGGGTTAGCATGATAGAATTTATATAAGACTCTTTTTCTCTAGGCCAGAAAGTTAATCCATAGAAAGTTTTTCAATTTGAAAGAACTATACTTTAGGTACAAAAAACTATCTTATGCAGGTATGAGATGGCTACAGCTGGGGATAGTCCTACTAAATAAGAAACCTCCCTTTTGGGATTAAAACAATGGAAAATGGCTGAAAACTAAAATAAATAGCAACTAATGAACAAGAGAGAATCAAAATACCCAGACAGCTATAGAGAAGCACACAAGAAGTCTCTTTACAGAGTCGATACGTCATATGATTACCTCATATTTTCAGAAATAAATAGAATAATCAAGTGAAGTTAAATAAATTTCTTTTATTGATTGTAGAGATGGGCTTCTAGCTGTTATGTAAAGCTTTTGTTGTCATAAGTCAGGGGACAAAAGCCCATCCAGACATGCAATATATATTCAGTCCAGTGATGCAGGAAATTGCCTACTCTGATTGAAGTTATCAGATATAAGGCATCTAAACTGCGCAATTAGAAATAGAGATGATATATTAAGAAATGATGCATCATATTCAAATTCACAACTTTGAATAGTCTCCTTGATATTAAAAGAATCACTGATAAGTTCAAAAAATCTATATAAATCCTTGTAGACATATCTGAACTATTCATACTTAAAATCATTTCCTAACTAATCATAAGGGCAAATAATAAACAAAAATGTCACTTTTCATAAATTACTTCTATGCAACTTAATAAGAAGGTGAACTTCTTACTAACTTTTTCTAACTCTCATGTGAAACACACAAAAATATAGCTAGTTACTAATATGATTTTCGAATAAATGATCGTGCTATATGATGGATTCAAAACAACCAGCTCTTATAACACAAATGTTATGCGTAAGAAACAAGTTAGGTCTATAATTTGTTTCAACTACTCTAAAATAGAAAGGCATTTAAAAATTTAAGTGTTAATTACAGATCTAGTCCTTTGAGATGTTTTCCACGAGGGGGAGTGATTCTGATTAATAATCAAACCAGCCAATGAACGATGCCTTCCTTAGAAAACCATACAGTTCACTTCAATTATGAGATAATCTTATAGATACAACAAAGGCAATACACCTTGTGGACAACGAAACTTTTGACAATCTAACTCGACAAGACCAATATCCTACAAGGCTCGGTCAGGGTGGATGACCAATAAGCCTGCCACCAGTGAAGTCAAAGGCAAAAGGTGCACCTAAAGCATTGGGACCCCCAAATGTGTTAGAGGCAAAAGAAGCACATGCCCAACAGCAAGGCACAGGAACTGAAAATAGGTAGTAAGTATCTTAAAACATATCCAATCACAGATGATATGCCAGTAACTGCTGCTGCTTTTCTCATAGTTTTCATTGCAAGCTATTCTCAATTAAATCTTTTATAGTGTCCAAGTAAAAACAAATCCACAAAAAAACGAATGAGCTTGACGCACTACTGTACCAAAAGTTCGGAAAACACCTCAACTTTCTGCTTCAATAGTATAGAAGATGTTTCGGTCGTGAAACTTTCTTTTTTTGATGTGACACAACGGCTAAAATTTTTTCAACTAAATTGACAGAAGGGCCTTCTTGAAAGAGAGATTATTTTCTCAAGCCCATCGAAATGATCATGCGATTGCCTTGGTGCTTTGCGCCTAATAGCCTCAGTGCAAAGCACACGCCTGGCTAAACATGCTTAACCATGATTCCCTGGAAAAGAGAAGTCACAGCCTAGGATTTTTTACCACACCGTCGGCCGCCTACCCTATGAAATAAAATCCTCGCTCTTTAACGTCTGGCTATGCCCTTGTAATTAGCCAATCATTTTTACTATCAACAACCCTACATAGGCCAAGATTTCCCAGAATTAACTCAAAGTAGCAACTATGTGGACTAGGAAATTCAACACAGCAAATGGAAAATTTAAAGCTGTAATTTTCCTCAACGTATTTGCAGATTAGCAGATCATTGTACAAAGTACTACAATCAGCAGTCATTTTTCAAAAGGACAAATTAGAGGAATTGTCATTTGGAAGGAGGGTTGACAAATGTAAGGACTCGTCCTTTCAAGTGTAAAGTCTATCTGACTTCTTTTCCTTATCTTTTCCTTATCAAGATAACAGGAACAATAGTAATTACAGTAACAATCCTACAGTATTATATGAACTATCTGTATGAATAGATGGAAAGATCTTCCAAAATAGCAACATAAGCATCTCCTTAAGGAATGCTAACTTGAACCCGGACAAGAATAACTTAAATGACCTCCATGTTGATGACAAGTTTCAAACAATTTCTGCTCATGAATGAGATCAGATTGAATACCAAAGTCAGGATGCTGCTTCATAAGAACAGAAACCATCAAATAAATGTCTAGCCTAAATGACCTCCATGTTGATGACAAGTTTCAAACAATTTCTGCTCATGAATGAGATCAGATTGAATATCCAAAGTCAGGATGCTACTTCATAAGAACAGAAACCATCAAATAAATGTTTAGCTCCTAGTGTATCTGAAAAACCTTCCTCATATTAAATTGTTCATCTAAGATATGGAATATCTGGCCAAGGCAGCATAATCCTAAACAGTCTCCCTAGGGGATCAAAGTGATGAGCCCTAGAACTTATAATAAAGATGAAAAAGACTGCACTATCCTGACCATTCCCCACAAAGCAGATGATACACATATGAAAAGTAATGCAGCAATCGAGCATGTGATCAACTAGCTAAACATTAACAATTTGCGCATAGGAACACAAATAGAGACAGCTGAATCCACTGTGTACCTGGGTTTGCTGGATGCCTGTAAGCTCTTTGCAGAAATCACTCAGATGTTGGTTGTAAGTAGGACGCACGTATATCTGGAAACAGCCTTCCAGTTCGCCTGTCATGCTGTTCACTAAAACAGAAGGGAACTCAATGATCTCTTGGGGGTGAGGATTCTTATCTCTGTCACAGGTAGCCTCAAAATCTATAACCACAAAATACTGGAACTCTTGTGACTGAGCATCTGGTAGATAACTTTGTGATGACATCCTAAAGGGTACATACTGAAACCGGTTGTCAGTAGGAAAACCATACTCATTATTGAGGGGATAATGTTGAGCTTCAAGTGCATATAACTGGTTCTGATGTGCCTTATGAAATTCAGGATGAAAAGCTGGCCAAGTCTCAAAATCTTGATGATGCATTGGACTTCTATAACCTTCAACTGGAAGGGTAAAGGACGTCTGGCTGAATTTGTCTTTAGGGTCCATATTACCACTTCCAAAATGGGTAGTTATTCCATCTATTCTCTGAAAAAATCCATGGATACGATTCCCTTGGTAATGCAGATTACCAGGGAATACGTTATTTTGGAGGCATCCTGTGGATGCCTCACAATATTTTTGCATGTTTCCTGCTAAAATAAGGGCATAGATTAGCCATTACTCCAAAAGATTGACAACTTCCGATTCACTCCAGACAAAAATTGAAGCAATAATCGGAAACTAAAAACCATTTGTACCATAGTAAGCAGCCAAAACATAGCAGGAGAGAGGTTTCCTTGTCGCAAATATAGTTACAAATGTATGTCTGACATTGATAATTACAAGTAAAGGCTTCAAGTCTATGGAATCATGTCAAGTTAAAACATCAAACTAGACATAGGAAAAATCTATTTACAAGCTATGATATGCACATAGGAGGAAGCAAATTGTTAAATGCAACATACTGAGGATTAGTTTGGGAAGACTTCGCATAACAACGTTGGACTTTGAGTGAAAGTGGCTGGGTAACTGTTCTGGGTTTGGGCTTTGAAAAGATAGAATTTGGGCTCTCAGAGTCAGAATAATTTTACAAAACACCAAAACTTTCAGTCAAAGGATTTAGGAGTCCAAAGCTGCTTCAAAGGTTTCCTAAACTCACCCTACATCTCCAAAGTAGTATGCAGTCTATACCTAACAATGGATGCAGCTCTCTCCTTGAAAAAATATCTCATTCTGTTCCCTTAAGAAGCACTGTAAAGGAAAATGACCTGTGAACACCAAATCTAGACAAGTGCGTACACCACTGCAAGCCCCTAGATAATCTCCAATAATTCCACAACTCGAGAGCAGATCCCACCCAAGCACATCAAAAGAAGATGAATCACCTACTTGGGCAAATAATAAAGAAAGATATTGCTACCAGTAGGTTGAGATTACTGTGGGTCATGATCTTCCTGCATGTAGCTTTCTAAGCTAACCAGAAACTCTCTCTCACGTAGAAAGATATGTTGCTCACCAACTCCAGAAGCACAATCTCCTGCCTGACACACAGTCCAACTCCAACATACACAAAAGTGCTCGGACAACATGCATTCAAGATACAGCTTTAAACCCCAATTAACCATTATCGTCACAAACAAATTCCACAAGCACAAGAACTGATCATTCGCAAAACTGCCCCATCCTAATTGCTAATCCAGATCTTGATTACAGGACTCTATTTCTCTATGTTACTCTGAATCACAGCACCTCTCGGTAGTAAGCAACGAGGAGAAAGTCTAGCTAGAGCTTTACCACCGCAAGCCCTCTCAAACCACGACCTTGCAATTGACGGCAACCCAAAAGATCGTATTTTTACGCTGCCTCGAGCGAATCGCAAAGAAATGGCACAGAGACAGAACGAAAAGAGCCCGAAATTCAGCAAGCAAACTACAACAAGCACGCACCCATCGCCAACCGAACCCTGTACGAAATTCAAGAACCGCAAGACCGCAACGCTCCGAGATCAATCGAATTCCAAACGCACCGACAGCGCCGGCCCGACCCCGATCACGGGGTTCCGGCGCAGACCCAAGAAAAACAGAATCATACCCACGAATCGAAATCGAACAAACGCCCCAACGGACGAACAAGAACAGGGGAGAAAAGAGAAAGAGGGATCGGGCGTGCGCGCGCGAGAGAGAGGGAGAGGGAACCGCACCTTTATTATTCTCGAGGGCCATGAGGACCTCCGACCGCCAGGCGCATCAGATCTCCCTCCGCGAAGCCCCACCTGAAATCCACCGAACCGGACCGAACCCACCAAGCGAAAAACACGCGCACACAGAAGAAATGGTCATCGCCCATCATGGGTTACGCTTTTTCTACTCGAGCGCGGCAGGCGTTACGGGAAGAGAAGCAAAAAGAAGGAAAAACAGACGGAAAGCGAGGGGACCGCAGGAGATCGGGGAATTGAAGAGCGAAACGACAAAAAAGAAGACGAAAGGAGGGAGAAAAGGTTGGAGGGAATTTGCTTACATGGTGCGGTGGCGGAGGAGGAGAGGATTCCGGCGGAGGATGATGGACTGCTGATCGTGTGAATAGTCCGAAGCAAACAGGGAAGAAGAAAAGGGGGAAAATAAAAAAAGAGGGAGAATAAAAGGGGAAATTAGTTAATAGCGGAAGAAATTGGGGAAATAAATAGAATAAATAAAATATTAATAATTTGGGGCAGGAGGAAGAGTAGACCCCACGTCACTTGGCTTTATTTATTTATTTATTTTAGTCTGATGCTGCGGGATAATTGAGATTTTTTGCGGCCGCCACGCGCGCAACCCTCGCGTGTTCTCGCGCGCCCCTCTCTCTCTCTTTCTTTTAAAAAATGGATAAGTGCATTAAAATTCCTAAAACTTATCATGAAAATATAATTGAGTTTTAAAACTTTTAAAAAATACAATTAAGTCCTAAAATTTTCAAAAGATTCAATAAAATCCTAAAATTTGTCTCGAAAATGCAACCGAATACTAAAACTTTCAAAAAGTGCAATTCATGGAATGACTTAGATTGAATTATTTTGATGAGTTTTAGAACTTAATTGTATTTTTTTGAAAGTTTTAGGACTTAATTACATTTTTTTAAAGTTTTAGGATTTAATTGTATTTTCATGATAAATTTTAAGGCTTTTTTTATGTACTTATCCTTTTAAAAAATAAAAATGCACTCTTCACTTTTGCCCTTTCTATCTTTCCATCCTATAAGCAATCTTTATTTCGAATAATCATTTTTTTTATGAAATCGTTAATTAGATTTAGTTTAATTTAATACAAGCGATTATCACCCGCTTCCTATGTCGATCCCCCTTCCTTTTATCCTCCCTCGATCTCCTTTTAATAATCATCCGATTGCCTTTTTTCTTATATCATAACTTGGTTAAATCTTTCAGAAATTTCGGGCTCTTTCCAAATATTTCTTTTTTACTACATACGACGTGCAAGGTGACCTTACCAAAATTACGGCATTGAATGGGGGGAAAAGTCCGTGAAATCGGACTCTTTTCTCGCACTCCCTACTTGGCGAGCATGCCGAAGGAGGAGAAAAGTACGGGACAACAACCTTAAAACGTAAGCCCGCATTTTCTGCCTCCTTGACTCTCTTACAAGATGGGTTCGCTCTCGTGGTTATCGTGTTTTTCTTTCCATCTGTGTTAATTTATTGATTTGAGTATCTCAGAATTCCGGAGGTGAGCCCCGAACGCTTTCCTCGCTTCTAATCAAGTTCACGAGGAATTCGAGCCAGCCTAAGACGTGTAGAGAAAAATCACGAATCAATAACGCCCCTTTCATAAGTATGGACCTTCCCTATTTGTACTTAATTTCCTTTTCATAAGAGAAATATGATGAGCACTCTTTACTTCGGTGGAAATTCGCTAGAATATATGCGAAAGTTCAATAAAGTTTAATGTGCATGTCCTGCTTTTCAATATTGCTACGTTCACACGCACAAAGATGTAAATTTAGGTACGGCACTCAAAGAAAATGCAGCAGATGTCAACTTCCCGCAAAGAGTCACATGAGATTTATAAAAAGATTAGGTTTTTCCTATGATGAGGGAAGCAATTTAGTAGGTTTTCCAAACCACACGGAACATTCCAATTTGATGGACCATATAAGATGAAAGTCAAAAACTTAAGCGGATGACTTAATACGGTATTGCTTTGTATCAACCGGTAGGAGAATCGAACTTGTTTCATTAGGGTCATCCTTACAAGCATGTTCCTTTCTTGTCTATAAAACAAAACCCATGACATTAAACGAGGGTTTTAGAATGTCCATGAATTTACATTATCATTTAACATTTACACTCTTCTACATACCCTCTTTTCATTTCGAAATTATGGAATTGTGAATAATATCAATGACTTTCATCACGGATAGAACAATTTATTCTCGATGTTCCCCCTTTTTCTTTTCTTTTATCTCATCCAGTTCTTGCAGTTCTATGATTGGAAGAGACAAACAAAATAAATCATAAATTGTGTTTCTACCTATGCACATTCTATAAGTTTTTCTTTTCTTTTCTTTTCTTTTACCTTTCCCAAGATGAGAACGTAACAATTCATGGACTGTAGCTGCCCAAAAAATGCGTTTATTAAGTGCACGCTTAGCCTCTGACCAAAGAGAAAAGTACATGCTTACTTGCTTAGGAATTGAAGGCCTATCTTGGTCAATCAACTAAAAAGGAGGTGCATTTTTATAACCAAAAAAGCCCATACGTATATTTAATATATCAAAGGGTTGCTTTCGGCCTATTTTAATAGCCAACAGGAGCAACAGCTCTTTTGCCACTCACTTCATTAATCACTTTTTATCTTAAAAATCTAAATTAACCTTGAATTAGCATGGAAACAAACAATGTCTAGATAAGCAACATTCCACGGCCATAAAACACTAATATCGAGCATCACTCTCTAGGCACAAGCTATCGTCAATAAACAGAGATAAACATTTTTTTTCCCTCTCGATTAAGCATCAAAGGCGATATCAGAAATATGGATAATATCATATGAAAACATCGGAGTTACATGGGCTCCTCGATACTCGACATGGAGGACCCAGTCTGAGGGCCGAGGATTTGGGGCTTTGAGAGCGATTGGCCCATCCTAGCAGTAACTTGTTGGGCTAAGCCCAATCTTGCTAAATCCCGGCCTGGCCCACCTCACCTCTACATTTTCTAATTTTTCCATGGAAATAAAAGTGACGCTTGCATGAAATTAGAGCCTTCGATCGTTATAAAGAATTGAAAGAAACATTCTGGAACTACTGACCTCAAATTAATAATCTTAGGAGTCTGATCACCTGGAAAAACTGTTTATACAAGGAGCCTTCTTCAATTGCATCGCCAATTCAAGGCTTTCTTTCTTCTCTAGAGGAGAGTCACAATCATGCTGTCGATGTAAATGTCTGTGAAATAGGGCTTTTATCCGACTTCTTTAAACAGATAGAACCTCAACCTTACAATGCACGAATCTACAAATTGGACCGGGCCGAACATGTGTAATTGTTCTTCGACCCACTAAGCCAACTCCCTAGGCTGGCAATGCAGGAGGGCCTTAGCTTTATTCTGGGCCTTTTCAAATTGGGCCACAATCTGCTAAAGGGGTAAAGTTTTTCAAGAACTTGCGAGATTTGCGTGGCCTTGAAATTAATCAGGAGCCGAGTTTGATTCGCGCTTACTTACGAGAAGGGTTTTTCTCAAAAAATAGAAGTTTTCGGTAAGAGTTATCCAAAGGATAGTCAATCACGAGGCTTTTAGGTTTTAGTTGTTGATCAATCTGGCCGACCTGATACGATTGGTGAGAGATGGATTTATGAGCAATGCTAAGTTAACCAGGTTTGGTTTAAGCAATTGGGGTATTGAAGATCCATACCAGCCCACGTCATTCGGTATCTCGATATAGGGAAAGTAACACAAATAGTTCATAAACTTTGACTTTATGTGCAATGGGATCCTCAAATTTAATTCAATATGTAATATCATTCATGAACTTATGATTTGTTTAATTTAATCCCTGAAATTTTGGTACATTATGGACTATATGTAAAATGTTCAATATGATCATTGAACTTGAACTAATGCAAAAATGATATTGGATATTTTTTTTATATATAATTTAGGGACTTAACTGAATATTTACCAAAAGTTTTAAGAACAACATTCCGCATTGGGTTAAATTAATGGGCCATATTGAATAAATTAAATGTTCAAAGACTATATTGCACATTGGGTAAAAGTTCAGGGGTCATTTTGTAATTACGCCATGATAGAATATCTCTTTGGATAAAATTGCTTAGGGTTTCTACATATATGTAGACAGATAGAGAAGAACTTGGACCTTTTTACCATGAAAAGGACATGCATACATGTATGTAACTTGCCCCAATGAAAAGGACATATTCAGATGGACATCTGAAAAAGAAGAAAGGAGGAAAGAGAGAGGCCCTTCCTCGACAGCATGCGGGGAGCTTCCAATTGGTGGAAGAGAGCAACTTTTTTGGAGCATATCGTATAAATGATTGGGCTTTAGGGGCTTTCAACAATCTTCAAGTGCAAAGTGGAGATTGGATCTATCAAGAGGGGGAGAAGAGTCCAAGGTAGGAACTCAAATAATGGGGAAGATTCTATTCCAAACACGACCGACTGCTGCAGGGAGCTCGGACAACTGGTGCAGTGGACATTTTCATGCACATACCCACATCACATGATCTTTCTCAGATTCCATGTGAACCCTCTGTAGAGAGAGAGAGAGAGAAAGAGAGAGAGAGATGGACAATCTATGGACTTTAGCAACCAGAAGGAAGAAGGTGATATCTTGAAACCCATTTTTAGGGACCAGACTTCTGATATATTGGTTTGAGTTGACATTGTCACCAAATGAAGTTGTCTCCAGAATCCGATTTCCCAAGCCATTAGTCCTCATTATTTCGTAAGCTCTTGCTCGCTTTATCGGCTTGATTGAATTTTGACGCGATCAAAAAAGCAATTTCGGGAAGCCAACAAAAAACCTGTGGTTTACATGAGCAGAAAGAATAACTTTATCAGTGCCAAGGCCGGAAAAAAGGCAGGAAAAGAAGGAAAAAGGGTTACTTCCTTCACTTCAATGTGTCACAGCAATGAAATCAACCGAAAGTAAGGAAATTGTCGCATGCAAGTTTTTCATTTTTTTTTTCTTTTGCTGTTTTAATGATGTGGTAAACGGATCTTGGGGATAATCCTTTTCATCTATCACAGAAGATCAGAGGATACCGCAAACGTTATATTTAATTTGGCTATTTTTACAATGTGTTGGTTTAAATGATAAGGGAATTCGCTCATCGCCTTGTGATCTTGGGTTCATATCTTACCAAGAGCACTCTAAAAATAAAATGATAGTTGCACCCGGTCGGCTGGGATGAGTACGCTTTCAAGATCACCCAAGAAAGTAGACAAGTGAAGGTGCGTGAAACCTGACATGGACAATCACTGACTACAAAACCAAAAAAATGTACTGCAACATTTTTTTTCCAAATCTTAAGATTCTCATAATTTTACTTTTTTTGAAGATAAACATGAAAATTACGAAAAAAAAAAAAAAGTCCTAAGCATATTGTCGTGTCCAATTCAATAATAAATCTTTACAATTATGCCAATTAGTTTTAAACTTTTTAAGGATTTGCCAACTTAATTATTTAAATCAATTTTGATTTGAAATTGATAGCGTGAATTATGGCCGTTCTAAATGGTGCTATCGCTGTTGATGAGGACAATTCCTTGAACTTATAATAATAATTATTTATTTTTCTTCTTTTTTTCTCTCTTTTTTTTTTTAATTATGTCGGCAAGGGCAACTTTCATCAAGCCACCCTCACTTGCATAGATGGTGAAGGTTGCCCTTATGACGGCGATGGCTTGCTTGTAGCCATAATGAAAATATGAATATTAAAAACTTAAGATTTTTTTTAAAATCGTATATCGTCAATTATACCATGTATACATTAGCGATTTTCAATCAATAACTAAATCGACAAATCGTTAATATGTTTAAAATTAAATTCGACAAAATTAAAAGATTTAGAATTAAATTGGCCAGATCATATAATAATTTTATAATTTTTTGAATAATTTTCCCAAATGAAAAACATTAGCACACCTTTTTAAACGCATAAAATGTTGGCATAAACCTTTGAAAATTTTTATTTAAAAAAAATTGAAAAGTTAATAATTTTACGTTTGAATTCTTTTTCTAAGGTCTGCAATCTCTTATTGTAACTATTCAAGGGCCCCCACCCTGTATGTGTGGTGGTGCGGTCAGACATGATGTTTGTCTTTTCCCTCCTTTTCTTTATCCTTTTCTGAAAGTGAGTTTCGGAGATGCTTGAGAATTTCGAAGAAGCGTCAGAGAAGAAGGAAGCATCACTGACCACTTTCTTTTAAATTGACTCTAAAAAATAAAGAAAAACTTAGGGCACAAAGATCCCCAAATCATGTGTGGATTCGATTGGGACTTTCAATTAGAAAGATCAATCTATTATACTTTAGAGAGGACACATCATGATCTTCTTTTCCCTTTAGATTTTTCAATTTAATTCCATATGAAAGACAACATGGGTCAAGCTGTACACATCATTATAAAATTCATCGACGGGTATGCGTTTGTGTAATTAAAAAGAAAAGAGGGTGGTAAAATAAAGAAGATTTCATTTTGAACTTTGTCTCGCTCTGTCTCTCTTTCCAATTGTTTTTTTTTTTCACGCTCTGGGGAAAAGTATTTTGTTTGTTTGCAATTGCATCCATGTGCGCACGAGCTCTTAAACCTACAAGCTTTGCTTTTGGAAACATTTAGTGGAAAAGCTAAAAGTTGACGGCAAAACACACTCGTAAGATACAACCTTAGATGACTCAAAGCAGCGAGTTTTTCACCTGGCTCGTTTCTCGACTCGATCATACTCTAATGGAGCAAACTCAGGCTTCCAAATAAACCAGATCCGCCGCGAAACATGTCGAGAAAAAACCAACAGTAAGGAAATCAAATTACATTCCCGATTTCTTTGTAACTAAGAGGGGCGAGGCGATTCCGCTTTCTCAGTCCGACAATGTAACCATGTCATTTGACAACTTATATGAAGAACTTCCCTTTTCGTTTGCGCAATGGACACACGTGCTACCTAGAGGGGAATCTCTGGCCTAGCCATGCACAAGGTCCCCCTCTATATTTCCTTTTTCCACCTCTCATGGGAGAGGCCAGCTTTGAGTATTGAAATCGAGACCCTCGGGCCCAGACAGATGACAGTCAGAAGGTGCTTATAAAAAATGATTACTCTCACTTACACAAGGCCAAGTACTTTCAACAGAGGAAACAACAGTATATCGTTCTCCATCATGATGTGACTGAACTAAGCTGGCCCGGAGACTATGTTGGTCACGGGCACGCATCGGAATGCACGAAGACAAATATTAAACAGAATAAAACATCAGAATGTTCCTACCATCATCCAGTTTATCGAAACATATTCCCCCAAGAAAAAGAGGTCCATACTTCTATGCTGGATCTGGTCCATTAGGAGCCAAGCGATCTCCCGCTTACTAGATTAAATCGACGCCCATTTCTTGGACTAGCAGGATTCATCCTATCCATCGCTATGAACCGGATCCAAGTGAGAATTGTAATAAAGAAAAAAGAAAATGGCACAAGTTATTTTTGAAATTTGGCTTAGATGTAATGTTGTTCTGGAAATTTTAATTTGTTCAATTTAGTTCCTAAACTATAGAGAAATATTTGATATTTTGTGTACTTAAACGACAAATTAGGCGTTATTTGATTACATTACTTACTATATACTAAGTTGGAGTATTAAAAATGATGAGACAATAGGGCGGTAATATCCATCATTATTTGATGAGTGGATTATATGTCCTAATATGGGATAAATATTTTACTTGGATAATTCACATGTAATTTTTCTTTTTCATTATCCACCGTTTAAATTTAACGGATTGGAAGTCACATTAGCATATTTCATTACCTTGAAATCTCAGAATAATTTCATATAGTTTATGAACTATCTTAAATATTTACCAATAGTTCATGAGATAAATTGAACAAATTTAAAGCTTACAGACCATATTGCACAGTGAACCAAAGTTTGGAAATCATCTATGACTATTTCCCTAAAGAAAAGAAAAAAATATCTAGAAGAAACGGAACCTCTTACAACTCTCAATCCAAAGTCGTTCTACAATAAATTTTGGAAAGTATTCGAGCTTAATTTAGATGATTACACAAAGTAGTCTTAGTTGATAAGCATAACAATATTTTCCTTATAAGTTGCTCTTGTGTGGAAGCCTAAATAAACATGAAGCTGTGTTGATTTCTTTCATATTATCATGCGTGCCTGTAGTTTACATCTAGCAAATCATTAATTATTTCATAATCAAAAAGGTTTTCATTGCACATGAGTCATCTTTTATTAAATAATTCGTAGATTGGATGCTATGGTTTTACTGAACAAATATGCGGCAAGTAGAATCGGAAAAAAAGGGGTCGAAGGAGTGGAAAATTACTTTACCCAGATTCAGTCTATCTCAGTCATTAATCACGTAGTGTTGCCTATGTGAAACCAACGGGTATAGGTAACCGGGCATATAATGAAATCGGTCTAATGGATTGATATCCGAGAAAAAATAAGAGAAAATTACATAACAAAGGATGATATATACCCTTTGTATAGTGCAAGACATTTGAGATTGGTCGGTCGGATGGTTCAATGTATCCAAATATCTTCCTTTTACAAACATGGTTCAACGTATCTAAATATCTACCTTTTATTGAACACATCATAAATCAAACTTGGGTCATCAAACCCATCAAAACGAATTTCAGAGTAGAATAACGCATAAAAACACTTTGGGTTAATATTACGAAAAACCAAAAATTGCTAAACCTATAACAAATTTACCCAAATAATTTCTTAAATTTTTAAGTTGGATAATTTTACCCAAAACTGATATTCTTGTGATAATTTTCCCCTATGTAAGTTTTCGTTATATTTTAATGTTAAATTGTTGAGTTTGATGACACACGGCAAATTGACTAGTGTCTTAGTTTGGGATTCTACTTTCTTTTGTCAAATTAATGTCATTTTTGTGATTTTTTGTAATATTAATTCAATTTTACAAATGGTATAATTATCACAAATGTATCGGTTTAGATTTTTTATGGTTAAAAAAATTAATTTTTAATAAATTTATAAAAAATATATTAATTTGAATTTTTGTGGTCATTTTGACTAAATTTATCACAGATGTATCGGTTTAAATTTTTTATGATCAAAAAATTAATTTAAGGCATATTTGTTTAAGTTTTTTTTTTTGTATTAACCAAATTACTCTCACGTGCGTGATCTACGCACGTGCATATACTCCAGGTATCAATCCAGTCTTCTCCCTAAAGAATTGCGGGGTTGAACTACAGTGGGTTTCGTACGTTTCTCTTTTGGAAGGACGTTTGTCTGAAGGGCGCTTCCCATGTGACGTCAAAGGAGTCCCTGTGCGGTCAAAACCCTAGGGAAAGAGCGAGGAATTGCGAGGCCTATGATGAGAAACTTCACCGATCTCAGTTGTCCCACACCATGCCAACTCATTCGACTACTGACTCTTGCGATAGAGAGAGATCAGTTCTTGGAGAGGACGTGGGAATCTCGGTGCTGGATTTTCAAGCACTGATCGAGAACAGTAGTATGACGCGACATGAAATGTGGCGTCAGGGTTTTGATGATGTCGGGGTCCGATACGTGTCGAGCGTTAATGTTTTTCCATGTAGGATCGACGTCTAATGTCGACGCTACTTTCCAAGGTTCCCCACCTTCGGAATCGGAATATGATGTCCCTTCGGAGGGAGGGAGGGACGGAACGAAGAACCGAGAATCGCTCGTCAGCCGCATCGCCAGCGCGAGGAAAGAAAGATCTTCACATCATATGCTGCAAAAGCAAAAGGATCTTCGAACCGAACGAACCCAATTAGTGGGGGGAAATCCTGCATTAGAGAAGCCTCGTGCCTCGTCTTGTACTCATCATGTTCCTCCTCGAGCAGTTGGAGGATTATTACAGAAAGTGGGGTACTCAAAACTTTTAGGAGACATCGGTTTCTGCATTCGCAAAATTCTTCTTTTATCTGTTTTCTGGGAGTAATTTAGTACCTTCAATCCACGGTTCACGAAAAAGCGAAGACCCATTAACTCGTTAAAAATGATGATCGAGGGTTTTCCCAATATACTCACCATCCAAAACCCTAACCATCATCAAACAGTTTGTTGGCTGGGTTTTATTTGGATCATAAGTTCTCATATCATCTCTGATTTTTCTTAATGAAAATGAGTACCTGATGATCTGCTTTATTTCAAGTATCGAATCACAGATTAACGTGACGAGTTAAAGTAATTTATCCAAAAAAACTCACTTAGATCCCATCTCCGTTATGATTAAACCAACAAAATTAAGTCAAATTTCATTGTGAGGAAGTACATTTTGCCCTCTGTCTCTCTCTCTCTTTTTTTTTTTTTTGGGAGTTTGTTGGTCCCAATGAGATAATTATATAATAACAATGCACTTCTAAGTATATCCGGAGGAACTCGAGATGCATCTACACCTACCATTTTTCCAATTGCCGAGAGAATAATCGAATAAACTAATTAATTATTCGTTGGATCTTATGGTAATAATTAATTTCTAGGGGAACTCGAAAAGACATTACCCTGACAAGGTCATATGCTTCTTAAAGTTAGAGATGACCCTAAAAGAAAAACACCCCACAAAGATACCTTTCATAATGACACAAATACCTCTGTTTTTCTCTTTTTTATCACCCCGAAATAAAAAAATAATTATTGTGTGGACATTTTGGATTTGCTAAGATGTAATTGCACGATCTTCGAGCAACTTTGTTTTACTATGATATTATTTATTGAAATTGAATTTGAAATCGTCTTCTCTGAGATCTCCAAACGGCAGAGAACAACCGGTATGTATTTTCTATCCTGACAAGATGCATAATATAAATAATCAAGGGTTTCTAAGAATGTGGAAACACAAATTTTGAAAGGAGTTTAATTTTAACAAGCACTTCGGGGACCTTTAGTATTAAGAAGGCTTTAGAGCTTCCGATAAATCGCCTGTCTTGAATTATGCATACCGTTGTTTTAAAACGTGAATTTTTTATTGTGTAGTATGCATTATAAGCGTCTTAAAGGCACTTGTCGATAGGATCCAAATTAAAATGTAGATTTTGACGGGTAACTTTGTTTGGGTAGAAAGAGTCCAAAAAGATTTCGTTATTTCAATTCTATTTTTTTAGGCAAAGTTAATCCCATTTCACCAGATATCGATCAACATGCAGTGCATATGATATAGCAATATACATTTTTACTCATTTATATGCAATGAAATTAGATTCGTCAATACATCGCATTATCTCATTTATCTTTGATACATTTTTAGAAGTTCTTATTGAGTAATACGTTTCGTTATACCTTGACTAATCATTGCATTGGAAGTGTTATGAATGTGAAAGACAATAAGGAAACTCGTGATTCGTTGACTCATAGTAATTGACTGGGGTGGATAAGAACGTTGTGTTTGGAATATACTTAAAAGTTTTGCTATATTCATCGCACTGCCTTCATAAAAAAGTTTTATTTCCCACATATAAATCTAGCTCATTTTCCTAGACAAAGGCAGAGAGAGAGAGAGAGAGAAAAAGACCTCATAACCTGAAAAGAAGCAAAGGCATGCCCAGAAGGAAGGTGTGAGAGAGATCATGGCATTCACATTGGAGATGGAGACCAGTAGCAACGGCAGCCGAGGCTGTGGAAGTGAAGAGTATGAGCACCACCACCACCACCACCACCCCCGGCACCAGGCGGCGTTGTCCGTCGAGTCGCAGAAGGCGGTGCCGGCGCCGTTCCTGACCAAGACGTACCAGCTGGTGGACGACCCGCGCACCGACCACATTGTGTCGTGGGGAGAAGAAGAAGCCACCTTCGTCGTCTGGCGGCCGCCCGAGTTCGCCCGCGACCTCCTCCCCAACTACTTCAAGCACAACAACTTCTCCAGCTTCGTCCGCCAGCTCAACACCTATGTAAACCCTCCTTCTCTCTCTCTCGATCGATCGATCGATCTATTAACCATCGCATACACCGTCGGTCCAAAGAAAATTCCTCGCACGAGCATGCATTATTACGATCGCGACAAATATCGTTCTTTTTCAGATCTTTTTTGGTCGAAATGCATCCGTCGGAGAAATGACACCAATTCTTATAAATCTTGATTTTTCTGCAATTATTCATTCAATGTATTTCATTTCCCCAGTTAATGAAAGATATATCCTGTGGAATGCTTATATATATCTATATACATATCTGCAGTTGTTCATTGGCATTGATGCATGAGATGGTTTTTGGGATTTTATCTAATTTGCTAGCTTAAATTCTTGAATTATTGGCAGGGATTCAAGAAGATAGTAGCGGATAGATGGGAGTTTGCCAACGAGTACTTCAGAAAAGGAGCGAAGCAACTCTTATGCGAGATCCACCGCAGGAAAACCCCACAACACCAGAGCCACGACCACCCTCCTCCGCCGCCGCTGCCCCATTTCTTCCAACCGGTTGACGAGAACCTCTGCTGGCCATCGGCCGACCCGCCGTTCCCGCCCCAGCCGAAGCCACTCCCTCACGGCGACGTCCTCGCCGTGCTGACCGAAGACAACCAGAGGCTACGGAGGAAGAACCTGATGCTACTCTCGGAGCTCACCCACATGAAGAGTCTCTACAACGACATCATCTACTTCATCCAAAACCACGTCAAGCCACTGCCTCACGATCCGGTGAACAACCACAACGACCACCTCGACAGCATCAGCGTCCCCAAGCTCATCGAGCTGGATTCGGATCAAGAAGGCGACACCTGCTCGCGGATGGCGAGGCTCAAGAAGGCCGGGCGCTCGGGCGAGGAGGCCGGCAGAGGCAGTAATTTCAAGCTCTTCGGGGTGTCCCTGAGCGGCAAGAAGAGGCTGCACCCGGAAAAGATCGATCGACAAGAGCTACAACTGTAATAATTCGTGAGCTAGGGAAAAATAACGGCAGTCATCTCAAAGTTTAGTTTTCGTTGTCGGATTAGGGAATGCACTAACTTATTATTAGAGTGAGATCAATCGAAGTTGAAAAGTATCAACTTCATGATCGATCGAATCTGTAACGTTTGGACCTCTTGAGTTATCATATGCTCGCTTAGGCTATCTTGCTCTGTGAAGTTATTAGGTAAACTTCGTCCTTGATGATTGGATAATAATATATAGATCGGTGCTATTTCTGTACTCGATTCGACTCACCAAATCGGTCATCAAATGATTTAGTCTGCAACTAAAATTGAGGATTTCAATAAGACGAACTGGAGCAAGATTGAGTCAAAAAACATGCTTAATTCCACATCAACCTGAAAATCGAGGGCGAGGTTGTAACTCTTATGCATTCAGTCTAGAGTTAACCAAGTTTAGTACTCCTCAAAACTCTTCACGTTAGTCAACCTTATAAAATTTTTCTTTTTCTTGGAAATTATGGGGAACGAAGTCGATGTCCAGGCATTTTGATTTTTCCTTTTTCGTGAATATTTGAATTTGCCAAGTGCTATCTTAGAAAAAGAATTAGTTCCAGATGAATTTCAAACGCGAATTTTGACATACGACGCGTAGTTTTTAGGGGGCATTGACCTTCGTGAAGACTATTACAGTTCAAATGAGCCCAATATTGTCCTGGGCTGAATCTAGTTCTGACCATCATGTTTGGGAACATGAATGGTTCAATCAAATATCCTTTACATGTTCCAATTCTCAAAAGAATGCATATCTTGATGATAAAGCCCCTTTTAATTTTTTTATGAACTCTTTAGAATAATATTATCTCCTAATCGAAAAATGAAGTAGATCTCGATAACCTATTTCGCTGTTCGTGGCGAGGAAATTTGGGTTCGTGAACTAAGTTTGGCAAGGTTATGCCAAGAGTCAAGCCCGTAATTTCTAACATGAATGGGACCAACTTAATGTTAATAAATTCTATAGCATAACTAATAAGAATATTGTTTCTCTTAGATTGCACGTCCGACACGGTTATAAAATCCGATTATGAATAGTGAGCAACGAATTTGAACGGTCAACACTATCGAGATGCTTTAATGATCAATCAGCCTTTTTTTTGTCCATTTCTCCTTAGCCAGAAAAGAAATCTGGGTAATCGAGGGCAGTGAAGAAAAAGTTGAGAGAAATGAGATGATGGAGAATAGGAAATGGCATTGTTATACCAAACGGGCCAAGAGAACTACGAAATACAATTTTATTATATCAAAAATAATTAAGTCGGACTTATAGGTTTTATTACCTACGATATGAAATTAAAACATAAGTAAACCTGGAAAGAAAAACTGGAAATGCTACGCAGCATAAAATTTCAGCCCCAAAAAAAGAGGAAAAAGGTCAAAAGTCATGCCCTTAATTGAACATTCACTCAGGGCCCAATCCAATCCAGTCATGAGAAATCAATTTTTCTTGGGCTCTCTCCCATAAGTAAACCTGGAAAGAAAAACTGGACATCCTACGCAATATAAAATTTCAGCCCAAAAAAAGAGGAAAGAGGTAAAAAAATCGTGCCCCTAATTGAACATTCACTCAGGGCCCAATCCAATCGAGTCACGAGAAATCAATTTTTCTTGGGCTCTCTCTCTCTCTCTCTCTCTGTGCACCACAAAATTGAATATCCATATATTTGCATAAAAACACTAAAAGTGCAAAAAATTTCGTACAGTACTCACTTTGATGTCAAACATTTCCACCAGCTTATTTGATTGTCAAATTGGAGGAAAAAACGATATTTACATGCCTTTAACAATAAATTCGAGCCAAAAGTCCTACACGAATCTAAAGCATGAGTGAAAAAGGGACTCGTCCGTCGACCTTGGAGGAGGAAGAGGAGGCCTTGCAATCAACCCGTGGCACTTCGCTTTTTCCGGTTAAGATCAAGCTCAGTGACAGCGCTTGAACCGAGATGGAAGCTTTTCAAGCTTCAGAGTCAGAAAACGAAGAGAAACAAAAGCATTCGCCATGCTTTCTCAAACGCAGCGGTAGTGATGGTGAATGATGGCGAGCAGTGAAGAGCAGTGACAAGTAGAGCAAAATTCGAAGCTCTTGTTCTAGCCATGTTCTTCTCTCGCTAAAATCTTTACGCCGCTCTCCCTAAGAAAACCCAATGCCCCCCTTGTCAACAACGTTCACCAAATCTGAAATTTGGTCGAAACAAATTTGAGCCGCTTGTCATGTTCCCGCTCTCCATTGCAAGCTTCAGCTGTTAATTTTGGGGCTGTTTATAACAAGAATTTGCCGCAAAAAAAATCAAATGGATTAACGTTTCAAATTTGGGAAAATGCTTGATCGTTTGATTTAAGGTTTATATTTGATGCAAAACGTATAGATGACATCGTTTATAAGTATATATGCTGACTAAACATGCTCGTGAGCCATGCCCATCAGAGAAATTAATAAAATATGGCCATGTTGGATTTTGGGCGATTTAATTTGGAATTGACACTTATAGTAATTTTTTTTTTTTTGCAGCACTAAGTGCTATGCAAAAAAATTATAGCATTAAAGTAAGCGTTGTACGAAATTTTTGATAATTCTAATGTCCTTATTCCCTCGTAAAGTATTAGTAAAATGAAAAGGAAATATCATCTAGACTGGTTTTGGCCAACTAATTGGATCTAGACAAATCTATGAATAGAAACATAACTCGCCCGATCAAGGGCTCGTTCTGCCAAACAAATCTAGATTTTTTTGGGTAGGCGTGGGGTCCAATTAAATGTCATTATTACTTGTGCATGTGGACCACTAGAGAAGAGACCAATGAGTTCCCTTCCTCATCGAATTATTAAAATTTCACTCCAATCGATTTGTGGGGGAACTCTATCAAAGTTTGGACGCCAAAATGTTCAAACTTTAGGAGACATTACTCATTTAAATTAAGCGACCAATCATGGACCTTATCTCTTTTAAGTACCAAGACATTTTTCGAGAATTTAAATGTGATGATATTTTGTGTTAATTAGGTGTCCCTGCGAATGAGACAATTCATTAAAAAAGTAGATAATAAAAGGATACGGAGACATTGCAATCTGTGCGCGACCTACGACATAAGCCGTGGCGTAGGACGAGTTTCCATAGGAATTGATATTGTTAGAAATTGTTTGTAGAAGTGGATTTTCATGAAGCCGAAGAGTGAAAGGAAACGTCATTAACTTGAATGATGCTTTTTAATATCTTGACTATAGTTGTAATATTCTTTGGCATTAATATATCTATCTTGTATCTCTGACTTAACATGCAAATAATAATAACCCATAAACGAACTGAAATTTCTAGAATTTTTTTAATTATTTTTTTGTAATGTGAAATCCAAAACATCCATGGCACTAACGGTCATTATATCAAAAACACTTGATATGCAAAAGTCTATTTTACTTAATAACAATAATTACTCGATTGATATAAGAGGCCACCAAGTATTGCTTACGGTAAATTTTTCTCTATCCACGCATAAAATTGTTTAGGGTCTTGATTGGAGATTAAGGATTGTCATAACATTCTAAACATAACTCACGAAAATTTCAAAACCTCATCGGTAGAGTGATTAAATGCCGGTCGAAGTAAATCATGGATTCAAATCACTCATCCACCGTTCTGTTTAGGCTTGCAATCTTTTGGGAGGAGCATTACTAGATGGATGTGGACCAGAAATTTAATCGATCGACCGTTTGGATTTAAGAAAATAAATAAATAAATAAAAGAATTGTCGAAGAACTCATGACTACAACTAGATCATAACAGCTTAATATAAGTAGATGACATGTCTATTTGGCACAGTTATACGTGTGTTTTCCCAAAGCTTTTAAAACTCATTTATAAGGATAGAAATGTGCCAATATACATTCTTTAATCACGTTTGTAAGAAGCTTGTAAAATAACATTTTATCTGTGTTATTTTGACATGTTTCTTAAAAGTTAATTCTAGAGCCAAAGAATTATGTTGTATTGGTTCAAAATCCGCTAATATAAATAAATAGTCTCAGGTTTTTTTTTTTTTTTGGTCAAAATAGTCTCAGGTTAAAGTCTGTCTCTTCATGCACTGTCGGTAAATGCCTTGCCACTCTATCATATAAGTGCCTGAAATGCTGCACCATAAAGGCAATGAGCATTTTTGCTCTTAGCTATCCCTAGCTCGTTCTATTCTTTGATAGTATAGGATGATAGTCAGCAGTCAGAAGCAAAAGTCTTATTATGAGCTTCATAAGTTCATTTACATGCATGTTTGTTGACAATTATTCACAATACACTAAGCATTAATTTTTGCAGACAGGTCTAAAGATGCTTTTAGGCTCTGTTGATGACAAGTTTCTTGCTTCCATGATGGTGTCCTTATCAAAACTTGCTTGCACATCACCTCTACTTGTCCTTGAACAGGTAAGATTAACATAAAATATTCATAACTTTGAGAAATCTCGCAGTTGAATGTTTGTCCTCAATTGGGTTCTCATGCTCATAGCGTAAATAATTTGTTCAAGGAAAAGCTAGGATGTTTCTGCCTGTTAGTTGGTTGCACTATTCAGGACATTCTTGGCTCTTTAATAGGGTAGCAAATCCAGTTGATTAAACTATTCTATCATTAACCATTCTGGAAAGGTACTTAATCTCACTGAAAATTTTCTCTTCTCTAGGCCTTGGAAAGTCTGGAGTTCTGTGTTTGATAACCCCCTTCATCTTCTGATTTTCCATGTTCTTCACAGAGAAGAAAACAACTTGTTTTAGTGCATTTGGTCTCTACTAATGTAGGACAAGAATATTATCTCCTTGTAGTACTGTTTTGCTTGACTTGGCCTTGATAGATTACGAACTGTGGCTTGTAGTTTGCAGTAAACCCGTGAAAGCTTTATTAGATGGGCTTAAAGCCCGTCCGCCCAAGTTGGGCCCAAAAAGCTCGGTCCATGGGAATAGGGCCCGTGGAAGGAGAGAGGTATAAAAGGGAGGAGAGAGAGAGAAAAACATACCGTTGTTTTTAGAAAAGGAAAAGACGTACGTTCTCTCCACGCTCTCTCTCTCCCAAAAGAAAAGACAGTAAGCATACGGCTTGTTCTTCCTCCCTTCAAGGCTTCATCGGATCGGATTGCTCAGTTTCTCTTCCTCCATCAACGTCGGTGTTTAATCTGTGGCTAACAAGGTACGCTCGAATCTGTGGTGTGCTTTACGATCGGTGATGCGTGTTTTCCCGAGCTTCGTCTTCCGCATTGATTTAGGGGTTCGATTCGGTGTCGAATCCGGTTTTCGGGGATCTGTTATTCCCAACATTGGTATCAGAGCCCTAGTTCACGTTTTTCCCAATCAATTTGACGATTTTTTATTGATTTTTCGCAAAAGAACTTCGGCCGTACGGATCGGGGAAAAATCCCGACACCCGAGCGCTTTTCGGCCATTTTTTCGAGTTTTCGTAAGTCAAAATCAAATTGTGATTGCATAGGAAGAAGGGCGATGTCGAGACGAGTCCGGCGATATGTCGACCGCCGCCGGGCGCCGGTCGGTGAACCGGCGCGTGCACGCCGCCGGCGGGCGAACCGGCACGCGCCGGTCCGCGGACCGACGCGTGCTGACGTCACCGTGACGTCATCCAACGGTCGGTAACCGTTCGGATGACGTCACCGATGACGTCATCACCGACGACGTTTCGCCGGACGGTCACCGGCCGGCGACCCGACCTGATCGGAGACCCGACCCGACTCGCTGATGCAGGCACGTGCCCGGCACGTGCGTGACATCATACCCCGCACGCGCGCGGCACGTGCGTCGGTCCGCGCAAGCGGTCCGACCGGCCCGACCGGTCCGTCCGGTCCGACCAGCCCGACCGGTCCGACGACCGACGACCCTTGACCCTCTAACCGTTGACCGTTGACTTTGACTGTTGACCCCGTTGACAGTTGACTTTGACCGTTGACCAAAAAAAAAAAAAAAAGGAAAAGAATGTGTTTCTTTTTCAATTAAGTCTATGTGGATTATAATGTGATCCCTTATTTGTTCTGCATTTGTTGCAGGAATTATGCCTCCCCTAAGGTTGCGCACACCTATTCGCGCAGTTACAAATGAACAAAGGGATAGGCTGTCTAAGTTGATAGCTGAGCTGACTGATCATCGATGGGAGAGAGGTGACTTAATTGATCATGTCCTTGAAATCAACGGGAAAATTCAACAGGTCATATGGAATGGTCGTCCTATGTCACAGTCAGAGATTGTGCGATTTTTCATAAACACTCTTCCACCTAAATGGCAAGATGTGTTGAATCGCATATGGGATGTCAACGGAGCTGCTTCCTATAAGAAAATTGTGATGGATTTTGTAAATGAATATTCTTTGTATTGTTTCAAGGGAAAAGATCAAGAAATTGAACAAAAGAGGATCTTTCCTAGTTCGTGTGCTGACTTTGTGTTAGTTGTATTGGCTGATATATATTAAGTGTGCTTTGTGGGCAACTTAATGTAATGATTGCTACCTAATTGTGTTAATTGAAAGTATTACCGTTTTTAATTGTATGTCAATTATCTGCTGCTTTATGTTATTCTTTGGTTCTTTTGTGGGTAATTAGCGTGAGTAGTTTTTAGAAGTTTTTTGTAGCTTCATAGAATTGATTTTGCATATGACAATCATATTAATGATAGTTTTAAGTTAGGATTTTTGGAGGATGATTGGAAACATAGTGACCTTTTGATTCGAAGCCTTACTTAAAATTATTCATTAATATGATGGGTCTATGTAAATAGGGATGCATAAATGATAGGCATTAATAATTCATGCATATTTGTCTCGATTTGTTCGATCAATGGCTTCAGCCACAAAGAGCATAGTTGCCGAGCTGAACAAAGGTGAAAAGCTCAATGGAGACAACTATGAGATTTGGCAAATGAAAATCCAAGATATATCTGGAAGAGCAAGAAGCACTTGAGGCTCTTGTCATGACCATGGTAGAACTTGAAGAGGGAACCACGCACAAAGACAAAAGAAACAAAGAAGCTTTTTCTGCGTGGAAAAGAATGAACTCTCTAGCTCGCATCACGTTGCTGAGCAGCATGGAAAATGACGTCATGCGAGAGTTTCGGCGTTTTGATAATGCCAAGGAAATGTGGGAGGCATTGGCAGCTAGATATGGTCATACTTCGGTGACTAGGCGAGGCAGCTCACTATCGGGTTTGACTCTTATAAGAAGCCTCATGGTCAGACCATGAAGCAACATCTTAGAAAGATGTCAAACATGATAAGCGAGCTGAAAGATGCTGGCCATGTCCTCACGGATGAGCAGCAAGTGCAAGCGTGATTCGTTCCTTGCCTCGAGTTGGGAGCATATGAAGGTGCACCGACTCATAATGAAAATATCAAAACCTTTGAGGATGCAATGCGTCATCTTGAGCTGGAAGAGGACCGCCTATTGGCGGCTAAGCCGGATCTTTGAACTCTATTATGCTTGGTTCTAGCTCAAATGGAGCTTGAGCTCCAAGCGCAAAGCGCCCTAACCGGTTTGATAAGGGGAAAGGCAAGGAAGAAGCAGGTCCTTCAGGGAAGAAACCCAAATTCAACCAACATGGAAGAGGGAAGCGTCCTCGCATGAAAAATTTTGCAAGGATGAAATGCTACAACTGTGACAAGAAGGGTCACTACACTCGCGACTGTCGTAAGCCAAAGAAGGTATGCACCCCTTGTACTTTTCAGAACTTTGCTTATGTGTCGAGTTCTGTGTTCTTAATCGAGTCTAATCCTTTGTGGATCGTGTGGATTCAGGAGCGACAGACCATGTAGCGAAGGATAGAGGATCCTTCGTGGAATTCGACGAGTACCAACTGGAACTAAGTGGATCTATGTGGGAAACAACTCCAGAGCTGAAGTGAAAGGAATTGGCACATGCCAACTGAATATGCGTGGTGGACGCACTTTGTTTTTTCATGATGTGTTGTATGCTCCGGAGATTCGTCGAAATTTAGTGTCTGTATTAATGTTGGTTAAATTAGGTTTTAATATGAACTTCTATAGTAGAGGTGTGAATTTGTTTTTGGAGACAAATTACTATGGTTGTGGTTATTTTCTGGATGGTTTTATTGTATTAGATATTGATTATGTTAATGCTAATGTTTGTTATTCCCTTCTCACGTCTCCTAATAAATATGATAATGATGTGAATGTGTGGCATGCTAGACTTGGTCACATTGGCCAACAGCGTATGAATAGACTAGCCAAAGAGGGCTTGTTGGGCAATATTGAAAAAGTCGATTTGTCCATATGTAAGCATTGCCTAGAAGGGAAAACGACAAGGAAACCATTTGGAAAAGGAAAAAGAGCTGAATTTCCTCTGCATTTAATCCATTATGATGTCTGTGGTCCAATGAATGTGAAAGGAAGGCATGGGGCTATTTATTTCATCACATTTATTGATGATTATACTCAATTCGGATATGTCTATTTGATTTCTCATAAGTCTGAAGCAATAAGTTGTTTCAAAAGGTTTATGAACCTGGTAGAGAATCAATTAGATAAGAAAATAAAAGCATTGAGATCCGATCGAGGTCGAGAATATTTATCGATGAGTTCAGAAAATTATGTGATGAAAAAGGAATAGAAAGACAGTTGTCTATTCCGTACACTCCTCAACAAAATGGTGTTGCGGAAAGAAGAAACAGAACCCTACTGGAAATGGTTAGGTTTATGATGGCATATGCTAACTTGCCTATCATCTTTTGGAGTGATGCATTGTTAACTGCTGCGTATATACTTAACCGGGTGCCTTCCAAATCAGTTGCTTCCACTCCATATGAGTTATGGACATGTAGAAAATCGGACTTGCGTTTTCTTAAGTCATGGGGTTGTGCTGCCTATACACATGAGTCCTCTCACAAGTTTGGGAAATTGGGTCCCAGAGGAAAGAAGAGTATTTTCATAAGATACTCGGAACACTCGAAAGGGTATGTGTTCATTGGTGAGCAGGAAAGTGGGAGTATAACTGAATTTGAATCGCGAGATGTCACATTCTTAGAGGATGAGTTTCCTAAGAAGGGCGAAATAGGGGAAGATCACTCCCTATTTGAGACCTTGGATCAAGACAATGATATTAGTGGAGTTCATCCAAGTGGGAGCATAATGGAGAATGATGTGCAAAGTGTACAATCTCCCATACGGCGAACAAGTCGCCAAAGTATTCCCGTTGACGTTTTGACATTGAAGGGGAAACTTTTATGGTTGCTCCACAAGATGAGGATGAGCCAAGAAATATCAACGAGGCTCTGAATTGCCCTAGTAAGGAAAAGTGGATTCATGCAATGGAAGAGGAAATGGAGTCAATGAAATCAAACCAAGTCTGGGAACTGGTTGATCTTCCAAAGGAACGCAAAGCTATTGGGAACAAGTGGGTTCTCAAAATAAAACGAAAGGCTGATGGCTCGATTGAAAGGGCATAAGGCTCGCCTTGTGGCGAAGGGGTATAATCAACAGGAAGGAATTGATTATGAAGATATGTTTTCTCCTGTAGTGAGATTTACCTCGATTCGCATTATTCTGACAATAGTAGCTAGTCTGGATCTTGAGTTACATTAAATGGATGTAAAGACTGCTTTCCTCAATGGAGAATTAGAGGAAGAAATATATATGGAACAACCTATTGGTTTCATAGTGAAAGGCCAAGAAGAAAAAGTATGTCGACTTTTGAGGTCGATATATGGTCTTAAGCAGTCATCAAGACAATGGTATATACGTTTTCATAATGCCATAGTGGCATATGATTTTACAATGATTGATGAGGATCATTGTGTATATATCAAAAGATCCAAGGATCAATTTGTGATCATATCATTATATGTTGATGATATACCGATTGTCGGAAGCAATATGGAGTTGGTTAATCTTGTCAAGAGATGGTTGTCTTCTAACTTTGAGATGAAGGATATGGGTGAGGTTGCATACATTCTTGGAGTTAAGATTTCGAGAGATCGTTCGAAGAGATCGTTGTCTCTTTCGCAAGAAACCTATATAAATAAGGTTCTTGAACGATTTCGTATGCAAGACTGTAAACCCATAGACACTCCTATTGCAAAAGGTGAAGGATTGAGCCACAGACTGTGTCCAGAGACTCCACAAGAGAAGGAACAAATGAAACATGTTCCTTATGCTAGTGCTGTTGGGAGCTTGATGTATGCTATGATGTGTACAAGACCCGACATATGTTTTGCAGTTGGAATGGTGAGTGGATACCAATCCAATCCAGGTCCAGCACATTGGAAAGCCGTCAAGAGAATACTGAGGTATCTGAAGGGAACTGCTGATTTCAAGTTGAATTACCAAGGAAAGGATGCGACTTGAAGGCTATTCAGATGTTGATTGGGGAGGAGATTTAGATGAAAGGAAATCTACCTCGGATTTGCTTTCTTATCGAACAATGGCGCCATATCATGGAGCAAAGAAGAAGCAAACGTGCATAGCCTTGTCCACGATGGAAGCTGAGTTCGTGGCATTATCAGCAGCGGTACAAGAAGGAGTTTGGCTTAAGAGATTTTTGGATCATTTAGGTGTTATTGAGAAAGTTGCAAATCCATTGTTGGTTAACTGTGATAGCCAAGCAGTTATAGCGTACACCAAAGATCAAAAGTATCATGGCAAGACCAAACATATAGATACCAATTATAACTTTGTAAAAGATATGGTTGCACGAAAGGATGTGAACTTGCAGTACATATCTACGCATAGAATGGTAGCAGATCCCATGACAAAGCCAATACCTAGAGATGTGTTTTGTGGTCATGTAAAATCTCTAGGATTGCGTAGAGTCTGATGTACTGAATTTGTATTTTCCCTGAATTGTTCACATTTAATGAAATTTTGTTTTTCATTGATTAATGTTTATGAATCTTTATGTGATCTTTATGCATCTTAATACTCAGTGTATTACTTTAAGTTAAGAGAAGTATGTCGGACAGATATAAGATTAGCCCACTCACACGGGTAATCGCCTCTATTTATTGTGTGATAAATAGAGTTGAGACAGTATTTAAGCTTATTATCTAGGTGATAATCGAGAGCTCAAGCTTAAAATACGCATGTCGCCTTAACTAAGTGTTAAGATGAGGACATAATACTTGTGATGTCCGAAAGTAAAATACCCCACACATTTTACTTTATCTGTCTAAGATGCCAGATTTGAGTTCTGATAAATTTTTGTGAATGAGTAGATAGGTGAACTCAAGTTAGACATTGGGTATGTCTGAACTATCATCTGTACGGTATTGAAAGGTGTAGACATACGCTCCATGGGAAATGAGTTAATACCATAATACGTATTTCATACTACGTATGCATGAGACGACCAAGAAGAGTGGCAAAAAGTTTGATCTCAACTTTTATGACGTGTGAGACTCTTGAGGGAAAGAGTTCCTCAAATTTTTAGTCCCCTCAGGACTCTTACTTATTCTCAAGATTTCTATTTAGTATTTGCTATCTTAGGGTGTTGCCAATGGTCATGAGATGATTCGATCTAATGGGGCATTTCTAGAAAAGCAAGCTGGACTGAAATTGAGAGTTTGAAGGAAAGAGGAAGATCGATTTTTGGATAATCACATTGTGGTTTTGTATTCACTGGTCGACCAATTATGACTGTCTTTGTGATAATTATAATTGTGAATACAATATATATATATCATTGTTTAAAAGAGATCAAGGGAGATATAAATGTGATCGATCGATCTAGGGTACTGCATACTAAATCTACTCGGAGTGTGATGCCCATTATGAGCTACTATATATTCCTAACAGATGTATAGCAACGAGCTCTCAAAGTATGCTGGTCGCACGGATTATTCACCAGTATGAATGTTGAAGAGAGGTAAAGAGAATCCTGTTCGGCCCACCATGTGCGAGTGGGAGATGAAAGCTTTATTAGATGGGCTTAAGGCCCGTCCGCCCAAGTTGGGCCCAAAAAGCTCGGCTCATGGGAATAGGGCCCGTGGAAGGAGAGAGGTATAAAAGGGAGGAGAGAGAGAGAAAAACATACCGTTGTTTTTAGAAAAGGAAAAGACGTACGTTCTCTCCACGCTCTCTCTCTCCCAAAAGAAAAGACAGTAAGCATACGGCTTGTTCTTCCTCCCTTCAAGGCTTCATCGGATTGGATTGCTCAGTTTCTCTTCCTCCATCAACGTCGGTGTTTAATCTGTGGCTAACAAGGTACACTCAAATCTGTGGTGTGCTTTACGATCGGTGATGCGTGTTTTCCCGGGCTTCGTCTTTCGCATTGATTTAGGGGTTCGATTCGGTGTCGAATCCGGTTTTCGGGGATCCGTTATTCCCAACAACCCGCTTATTGGGTTTACACTGTATTGAAAGTTTCCTGTTAATCCCTCCTTGTGGCAATGATTGCAGATTTCTACTCCTGATGTATAATTGCATAGCATTTTGACATTTAAATGCAGGTGGACTTGCTTTTCTCAATTTTGAGTGAAGGGAAAACATTGTTTATGGAAGAAATGGCTCTCAGATGTATCAATTATGTCTACAGAAGAGGAGTTCTCCATTTCCTTGATGCTGGAAATGTTAAGAAGTTGCTCAGAATTGCAGATGATCCTAAACATCCTACAGGTCTTCAGTGCCAAGCTCTACGGATTTTGTTTCGGGTCATGTCTCTTAGATACTCCTAGGTACTCCTGCATTCTTCGTCTAAATTTATATTTTTGTATTATCCTGATTGAAGTATACTGAGATCTTTCCACTTCTGCAGGTTCGGTTATATGTATTGCCAAGCATATCTCCCATGGACATGCTTGATTTTGCTAAGATATTTGTAAGTATTGCATCCCAATGTCCTACCAAGCCAAAGAGCCTCTTAGCCCTTTGTCTTTTAGTAGATGCATCTCTTATGGTGAGTGTTGGAGAAGAAATGAAATCTGTTGGGTACTTTGCCTCTCTGCCTCTGCAAGTTGTGAGATCCATCATTGATCAGATACTTTTTTCGGTTAGGCCATCCTCTAATCCTTCTAATACTGACTCTCAAGTGTTTGGTGAAGTAAAGATTATGCTCAGGCTACTTCTTCGTCTGGCCAGCAGAGACTTGGATCTGCGTGCTTTGGTGCTGGATCAAACCAGTTTGGTTATTAAAGGTCTTCTAAATGAGTGTGAGGGTGCTAGGTCTTCAGAAGAAAATGGCCTATCAGTGGCTGACAGTGCAGAATATATGAAGGAAGGAAACATAGTTAAAATATCAAACCTTATACTTATTATCTGCAGATTTTTGACATCTTTCCTTGAAGTTCTGAGTGAAGCTGGTGCTATCACCATCCATATATTTGAGAAAGTTAAGGTTCTGGCCGAATGCATTCAGCACTGCAACTTATTTACATCTTATGTACAGATAATATGCTCTGTTGCACAGTCCATTTATCTGATCTGCTTAGTAAAGAAGAATGAGGAAATTAATAAGCACCTCCATCCTACTCTTTGTGGTTACTTGATTGAAAGTGAATGCTTTAGTATTAAGTATGCAGTAAAGATATTGGCTGACAAGGAGTACTGGCCTGCTTATAATGCTGGCTTGTATGCAGCATGTCGGGGCACGTGGTTTACAGCAAACTGTATATTTACCGATCTATCAGCCAGAGTCAAATGTAAATCTCATTGTTGCTGGTTGAAATCACTAGCTCAATTTTCTCTGGCGCAGATGAAACTTCAAATGCTCATCTTACCAGATAAAGGATCAAGTTTGATAGAATGTTTAGAGAAGATCAAGATCCCAAATGTACCTATTCGAGGAAAGTTCTGTAGGACTGGAGAAGGTGCCACCGAGTCTATGAATTCATCTGAATTTGGAGATGAGGTTTCTGATGCTTACTTTTTATATGCAGTCTTCGTGGAAAATGCTGCAATCTGGTACTACATCTGACAGAGCATTTCTCTTCCAGACATGGTTTATCGCATTAAGAGTGAAACTGTTGGAAATTGTGGTTGAAATGATCAAAGTCTCGGCTTCCATTTCTTTTGATAAAGACAATGGCAATAACGAAGGGATTGAGAGAAGAGGAGATGAGTGCACGAAGTTCTTGCGAGAGCTCATTCTAATCTCATCTCGATTGATGACACTATCGAAGGAGTTTGATTTGCTTGCTGTATCTTTCATCGGTATTGACAGAAAAAGTTTGCAAGTCATTTCAACCCTTGCATTAGGTTGTTCACTGCTCTCATTTGTCACTGGTTTTGCTCTCTTTATTCCAAGCTTATATCCTAAAGAAAGTTTAGTGTCTGGTTTAGAAGACTCCAAAAAAATTACATGGACAGCGGTATTGCAAAATCTGTCTGGACGCATAATCCATTTAAATCACAAGATCACCAAAAGTATCCTTTCACTCTTAGATGTGAAGGAGCGGCCCAAGAGCTGCTTTCACTTGCAGTCCAAAAATCAACCTAGCAGCTGCGAAACGAGGGAGCTGCTCAGCATCTGTCACTCTGCAGTTTCTGGAATTATTAATTTGCAAAATCAGATGAACGGAGTATGGGAAGAATCTCTTTCCCAGATTAGCAAGGTCGGTGGAGGACTTGCAATGAATGTCATTATGAATTGGTTTCAAATTCCTATTCGAGCCCCTAAATACTATTTTAAAGTAAGTACACTTTTACAAGGACTTTGGCCATCTTAGCGTGCAGAACGCAAAGCATGCAGAAGATCTTTCGGTAGATGAAGTAGCAAAAATTGACATGCCTGCTCTTTATTGATCTTACGACATTAGTGTAACTTAATGCTCGTTCAGATCACTCTTTATTTTTCTTCTGCTAATCTGTTAGGTTTGTAGTTGATTAGCCAAGAGAATGTCTGAGATTATTGGTCAAGAATTTAGTTAGTTTGGTGTCTCTTTTCTGGGTAGTTTCATTGCTTTTGACGAGTGACATTTTGATTATAAGGAGCTCTTTTAACACCGGATGTGATTGATTTCAGTCCTCCCATCGGTGCAGAGCTCTATGTCTGCAATGCTGATCCGAGGCACCCTGATGTCTCTGAATCTCTGCCTTCAACCGAAGAGCATGGCCCCCGATCTTGCCGTTCAGCCAACAGAGTTGTACTGCATCATTCGCTGCAGAAAACCCATCGGGTTGCAAGGACCAAGCGGAGCGTGCAACGAGGCTGCATCTTCGGTTCGTCAACCTTGGGGGAGCGATGATATGGTCGATCTGAATGAACAGCTGTTTCATCAGGTGATGGGATGTGGAGGAAAGTGTGATGTGAAGAATGTCCGAGGCGATGATGCCACGGCATATGTGCATTTTAAGCTAAACAAGAGGGGCCAAGGGTTCTCGGACTGCCTGCTCGACGTTTCTCGGTTTCCCGTGGGTAGTTACCGACTGAGATGGCATGGCGGGTGTATGGATGGACGATGGGGATTCTTACTGGAGTCTGCCCCCACTTAAATTCAGGACCCGTATTCACTGTTTATTAACAGACATACAAAAATAAATATAAATCCAGTTTACTTTAGGGCTTAAAGTTGAAATCCCATCATGAAGGTTTTTGAACTCCGAATGGATGGAAGGGGGGTGCTTAATCAAATAGCTTACCACTTCTTAAATCTCTCACGGCTTTACCTTCTCTGTCCTTATGAAGGGGGAATTATTTGTTAAATGGGTGAGTTGAGTTAAAAATGATCTGATTTAAATTGATTTATTTCCATGCAATGAAAATCAAATTGATTTGTACTCAAACCATTCGGACTCGATCAAATATTTAACTTGATTCATATTATAAAAAATATATCTAGAAAAATTTAAATTTGAATTAAGGTGAGCACGTAGGGGAAAGTCACAATAGTGAATTGGATTTAAGGAAATTGTGAATCCATTTAATACTCAAATTACTTTCGATTTTGCAATAAATGAGTGCACGATCTGTTTTGATAGCGTTAGAGAATTATCGAACGCGTATATCCGGTGCGGATGAAGGCATATTTTGCGGGTCCCAGAAGGGATCGAAGATCTGCCCAGCCGAGCCCGCGCGCGCAAACTGAAGGGGCCAATCCAACGAAGGACACGCGTCGGCGTGGAATTGCACCCCCTCTCCCATCTCAGCCTCCCCTCCCGTGTGAAATGTCCCCGCGAAAGCCAACCAACACCAAACCGCCCACCCCCCCTTCCTGCCCTCCACGAAGAAGGCCGATTCAATTTTTTTTTTAAATAAACGGGGGTTGCGGAGAAAAGATCAAAACACCGGTCGCAACTTGAATGCCCGCGGAAAACATCTTTTCTCTCCGCCCACTTTTTAATCGTTCTCTCACTTTCCTTCTCCTTTTCTCCTTTTGGGGGTGGTAGTAGGCGGGCGATACGCAGCGAAGAAAAGTGTTATCTTTGTGCCTTCGATTGACGTCGACCCATCATCGTCCTCAAGCGAATCGGTCTCAAAAGGCATGGCGTGTCCTCTCTCCCTCCCTCCCTGTCTCTCGATCGGCCCACCATTCTCTAATATAGACCAGCCTCTCCAGGCATTGACCTCCCTTCTTCCCTTCACGTTTCCGACACCTGATTCCTGCTCAATCGCATTGCGGGTCTCGCTTTTTCCGTTGGTTTCGTGCCAGGAGTCCGTCCAGCTGCCTTTCGCCAGTCACTGTTCTGGTGTGCGCTTCGCAATTCGTTCTCGATCTGCCTTTTTGCTGCTCGGTAATTGTTTCCGCGCGATTCTTTTCTGCCATTGATTTCGATTGTGCTCTCCTTTTCCCCTTTTTTTGTTTAATGAGGATTTCATGGGTTCAAGGTATGGATTTTTGCGGAATTTTGCTATCGAAGCGCAAACTTATTTTTTCGAATTGGCAAAATGCCTCTGGTTTCTTGAAACCGGATGATCGCTAGAGACCAGAAACCGGTACTGACCCCCCGCCCCCCCGATGAATTTGCCTGCCCGCCACTAGGTGGATGATATCTGCATGCGGGTCCTCCGCTGCCTGGGGACCATTCATATTGGGAATATCGGATTCCCAGAAACCGGATTTGACACTAAATCGAACCCCTAAAACGAATGCGGAAAACGAGCCCATGAATAACATGTATCACCGATCGAAAGTTACACTACATAATCGAGCGTACTTTATTATCCACAGATTAAACATCAACGTTGAAATTCGAGGAAGAATTTGATCCCAGTCTATCAATGAGCATGCCGTTGCTATTAGGGGGAGAAAAGAGCGTATTCTCCTTTTCTGTTTTCTTCTTTTTCTTTTTGAGGGAGAGAGAGAAACTCACGTACGTTGTCTGGAGGGGGAGAGAGTGTCTTTGCTTACGTACATCCAAAAGGTACGTGCCTTTTATTCCTTTCCCTCAAAGCGTCTCCTCTAAAAGATGCAACCCCTCAACGTAACATCTCATCCAAAAGACGCAACTCCTTAACGCACTCTTTCATCCATGGGCCCTAATCTTGTGGGCTGGGCTTTTAGGCCCAACATGGACGGACGGGCCAACTTAGGCCTATCACAATAATTAATAAAATCATCATCTCCCACTCGCACATGGTGGGCCGAACATGATTCTCTTTACCTCTCTTCAATATTCATACCGATAAATAATCCGTGCGACCAGCATACTTTGAGAGCTCGTTGCCATACATCTGTTAGGAATATATAGTAGCTCATAATGGGCATCACACTCTGAGTAGATTTAATATGCAGTACCCTAAATCGATTAATCACATTTATATCTCTCTTGATCTCTTTTAAACAATGATATATATATTGCATTCACAATTATGATTATCCCAAAGACAGTCATAATTGGTCGACTAGTGAATACAAAACTTAGAATGTGATTCTCCACATTCGATCTTCCTCTTTCCTTCAAACTCTCAATTTCAGTTCAGCTTACTTTTTTGGAAATGTCCCATTAGATCGAATCAACTCATGACCATTAGCAACATTCTAAGATAGCAAACACTAAATAAAAATCTTGAGAATAAGTAAAAGTCATGAGGGCACTAAAATTGAGGAACTCTTTTCCTCAAGAGTATCACATGGCATAAAAAGTTGAGATCAAACTTTTGCTACTCTTATTGGTCGTTTCATGCATATGTAGTATGAAATACGTATTACGGTATTAACTCATTTCCCATGGAGCGTATGTCTACACCTTCAATACCATACAGATGATAGTTCAGACATACTCAATGTCTAACTTGAGTTCACATACCTACTCATTCACAAAATTCATCAGAACTCACATCTGGCATCTTAGACAGATAAAGTAAAATATGTTGGTTATTTTACTTTCAAACATAGTAAATATCATGTCCTCATCTTAACACCCAGTTAAGGCGACAAATATATTTTAAGCTTGAGCTCTCGATTATCACCTAGATAATAAGCTTAAAAACTATCTCATCTCTAAATAGAGGCGATTACCCGTGTAAGTGGGCCAATCTTATATCTGTCCGACATACTTTCTCAACTTAAAGTAATGCACTGGGCATTAAAATACATAAAGATTAAACAAAAATTCATAGGCATTAATGATGAGAAAAACACAAATTCATTAAATGTGAACACTTCAGGGAAATTACAATATTTAGTACATCAGCCTCTACGCAGTCCTAGAGATTTTACATGACCACAAAACACATCTCTAGGTATTGGTTCTGTCATAGGATCTGCTACCATTCTATGCGTAGATATGTACTGTAAGTTCACATCTTTTCGTGCAACCATATCTTTGACAAAGTTATACTTGGTATATATATGTTTGGTCTTGCCATAATAGTTTGGATCTTTGGTGTACGCTATAGCTGCTTGGCTATCACAGTTAACCAATAATGGATTTGTAGCTTTCTCAATAACTCCTAAATGATCCAAAAATCTCTTAAGCCAAACTCCTTCTTGTATTGCTGCTGATAATGCCACGAACTCAGCTTCCATTGTGGACAAGGCTATACATGTTTGTTTCTTATTGCTCCAACATATGGCGCAATTATTTAGTAAGAAAACAAACCCAGAGGTAGATTTCCTTTCATCTAAATCTCTTCCTAATCAGTATCAGAATAGCCTTAGAGTCGCAGATCTTTTCCTTGATAACTCAAAGTATAATCAGCAGTTCCTTTTAGATATCTCAGTATTCTCTTAACGGCTTCCCAATGTACTTGACCTGGATTGGATTGGTATCTACTCACCATTCCAACTGCAAAACATATGTCAGGTCTTGTACACATCATAGCGTACATCAAGCTCTCAACAGGACTAGCATAAGGAACATGTTGCATTTGTTCCTTCTCTTGTGGAGTCATTGGACACAATTCGTGGCTCAATCCTTCGCCTTTTGCAATAGGAGTGTCTATCAAACTTGTATACGAAATCGTTCAAGAACCTTATTTATATGTATTTCTTGCGAAAGAGATAAATGATCTTTTCGAACGATCTCTTGAAATCTTAATTCCAAGAATGTATGCAAGTATCACCCATATCCTTCATCTTAAAGTTGGAAGATAACCAACTTTTGACGGTGTTAACAAATTCCATATTACTTCCGGCAATTAGTATATCATCAACATATAATGATATGATCACAAATTGATCTTTGGATCTTTTGATATATACACAATGATCATCATCTATCATTGTAAAGTCATATACCATTATGGCATTATGAAAGCGTATATACCATTGTCTCGATGACTGCTTAAGGCCACATATCAATCTCAAAAGTCGACATACCTTTCTTTCTTTGCCTTCCTTAATGAAACCAGCAGGTTGTTCCATATATATTTCTTCCTCTAATTCTCCATTGAGGAAAGCAATCTTTACATCCATTTGATGTAACTCAAGATCCATACTAACCACTATTGCCAGAATAATGCGAATCGAGATAAATCTCATTATAGGAGAAAATGTTTCTTAATAATCAATTCATTTCTGTTGATTATACCCATTCGCCACAGGGCGAGCCTTATGCCTTTCTATCGAGCCATCAGATTTTCGCTTTATTTTGAGAACCCGCTTGTTCCCAATAGCTTTGCGTCCTTTTGGAAGATCAACCAGTTCCCAAACTTGGTTTGACTTCATTGACTCAATCTCCTCTTCTATTGCATGAATCCATTTTTCCTTACTAGAGCAATTTAGAGCCTCATTAATATTTCTTGGCTCATTCTTATCTTGTGAAGCAACCATGAAAGTTTCCCTTCAATGTCAAAATGTTGAGCGGGAATACTTTTGCAACTTGTTCGTTGTATGGGGGATTGTACACTTTGCATATCATTCCCCATCATGCTCCCACTCAGATTAGATAATGACGATATCATCTCATCATGTGGTTGTAATTGAGAGTGAGTTGAATTAAATTCATCACTTCTCATGTTACCCCCACTTGGACGAACTCCATTTAGTTTATTATCTTGATCTAAAGTTTCAAATAGGAAGTAATCTTCACCTATTTCGCCCTTCTTAGAAAATTCATTCTCTAAAAATGTGACATTCCTTGATTCAAATTCAGTTATATTCCCACTTTCTTGCTCACTTATAAACACATACTATTTTGAGTGTTCGGAGTATCTTATGAAAATACTATTCTTTCCTCTATGACCCAATTTCCCAAACTTATGAGATGGCTCATGAGTATAGGCAACACAACCCCATGGTTTAAGAAAACTTAAGCCCGGTTTTGCTACCTGTCCATAACTCATATAGAGTGGAAGTAACTGATTTGGAAGGCACCCGGTTAAGTATATAGGCAGCAGTTAACAACGCATCACTCCAAAAAGTGATAGGTAAGTTAGCATGTGCCATCATGGACCTAACTATTTCCAGTCAGGTTCTGTTTCTTCTTTCCGCAACACCATTTTGTTGAGAAGTATATGGAATAGACAACTGTTTTTCTATTCTTTTTTCATCACCTAATTTTCTGAACTCATCAGATAAATATTCTCGACCTTGATCGGATCTTAATACTTTTATTTTCTTGTCTAATTGATTTTCTACCAAGTTCATAAACCTTTTGAAACAACTTAATGCTTTAGATTTATGAGAAATCAAATAGACATATCTGAATCGAGTATAATCATTTATAAAAGTGATGAAATAAACAGCCCCACGCCTTCCTCTCACATTCATTGGATCACAGACGTCATAATGGATTAAATGCAGAGGAAATTAAGCTCTTTTACCTTTTCTAAATTGTTTCATTGTCATTTTCCCTACTAGGCAATGCTCACATATGGGTAAATCGACTTTTTCAATGTTGCCCAACAAGCCCTCTTTGGCTAGTCTATTCATACGTTGTTGGCCAATATGACCTAGTTTAACATGTCACATATTCACATCATTATCATATGAAATGGAAAACGTGAAAAAGTGAATAACTAATATTGACATCACCACAGTCAACATTTAGTACAATAAAACCATCAAGAAAATGACCACAATCATAGTAGTTTGTATCCAAATACAAATCTACACCGCATTACGGAAGTTCACACTAAAACCAAGCTTAACCAACACCAAAACATAAAACCAAGTTTACCAACACCAAAACAGACACTAAATTTCGACGAATCTCCGGAGTATATAGAACATCATGTAGGAACAAGGTGCGTCCACCACGCATGTTCAATTGGCAGGTGTCAATCCCTTTAATTTTAGCTCTAGAGTTATTTCCTAAATAGATCCACTTAGTTCCAGTTGGTACTCGTCGGAATTCCACGAAGGATCCTCTATCCTTCGCTACGTGGTCTGTTGCTCCTGAATCTACAGTCCACAAATGATTGGATTCAGCCAATAATATAGAACTTGACACATAAGCAAAGTTCTCAAATATACAAGATGTATTTATCTTTTTCGGCTCACAACAGTTGCGAGCATAGTGACATTTCTTGTCACAATTGTAACACCCCACTCTTGACATTTTCTTCACTTGAGGACGTTTTCTTCTCTTGTGTTGGTTAACTCTTGATTTCTTGCAATAAGGACTTGATTCTTTGCATTCTCACATATTGAACGAATCAATATGCTTGCGCTTAGAGCTCAAAGCCCTTTTTGAGCTAGAACCAGCATTGCAAATATCTATTTTCGGCTCAAATGCTGTTAGGCGATCTTCTACTAGCTCAAGGTGGCGCACAGCATCCTTAAGATCTTCCATAACATGGTCAAGAGCTTTTAATGCTTCTTGCTTTTCCAGCATATATTGAATCTTCATATTCAATATTTCACAATTATTGCCGTTCATATAAGCAATTACGTTCTTAGTTGCTGAAACCATCAATCTGAACACATCATACATATGTGCACGAATAATTAATGCATATTATTTATGCATCCACTTTGCACAGACCCATCATATCAATGAACAATTTCAAGTAAGGTTTCAGAATTAAAAGGTCACTATATTTGCAATCATCCTCCAAAAATCCTAACTTAAAACTATTATTAATATAATTGTCTTATGCAAAATAAATTCTATGAAGTTACAAAAACTTCTATAAACTACCCACAGTAGTCAACAATAATAGAAAACAAATAATATTTGATATCCAATAGAATAATAATGCTTTTACATAATATATAAGGAGAAAAATATCAACATAGAAAGAGATATTTACACCCAAAACATCTCAAACTAATTTAGGAAATAAATAGGGAAAGTTCTTGCTAATCTATCAGTCAAAATATCTAAGAAATTTGAAGGCACATTTGCCAACCATGGAAAAACTTTTGGAGAGCTTTCATGTCGCCTCCAAGGTGCATTTACTCTGCGCCATGTGGCGCTCTATCTAAGAGTTGAAGTTTTGGTTAACTCGATCCTATAATACTTTCTTATAAAAGCTACTACTAGCCTCCTATAACGCGGGACCACACTAACCTCCCATAGGCGATCTAACACCGCTTGCCATTTAGGTGGAAGAGTGTTCATCAAGACCGGCACTTTCTCAAAATCCGGTATAAGATAACCATTCCAGATGATTTCCTGTATATCTGATTGACCCTGACCACATGTGATACTAAATCACCGTCATGCCACCGATAATTAGCTAACTCTGTCATCAGCCTTTTGAGTCTTGCACTTCTTTCGTCCGTTCTTGGGAATACAGGTATCCGTGCATAACGCATCATAATTTCTGCAACAAATGCAGAACTAAAAATGGATCACTTATAATCCATAATGAACATAAGGGAAAATACATAATTTTCCATGATTCATGCAACAAATGCAGAATAAAAAATGGATTACTTATAACCCACATAGACATAATTGAAAAAGAAACAGATTCTTTTTCCCTTTTTTTTTGGTCAATGGTCGAAGTCGACGGTCAATGGTCGGAGTCAACGGGCGGCGGGTCGGGCCGATCAGACCGGTCGGATCGGACAGCTCGGTCAGGCCGGTCGGACCGGACAACCCGGTCAGGCCAGTCGAGCAAATCGACCGGCATATGCCGCGCGCGTGCGCGGCACACGCCAGGCTTCCGTGCGTGCATCGCACGCGCCTTCGGCCGAAACAGCGAGTGCGTCACACGCGCCTGCGGGGCCACGCGTGGCGGCGTGTCGGGTGGTCTCTGGCGACGATCCACCACTCGTTTTTCTCGTCTTGATGAGGGCTTCGATGCTATGGTTTTAGAAAAAAATTTCGACTTACAGAAAATCAAAAATACGGGTGAACAGTGCTCAGGTGTCGGGTTTTTCCGCCCCTTATTGGTGTCGACCGATTTTTCACGAAAAATAATAAGAAATCATCCGTAAACATGAAAGGGGTCAGGAAAAATATGGAAAATGATCAGGAAACAAGAATTACGGCTCTGATACCAATGTTGGGAATGTTGGATTCCCAAAAACCGGATTCGACACTAAATCGAACCCTTAAAACGAATGCGGAAGACGAGCCCAAAAATAACATGTATCACTGATCGAAAGTTACACTATATAATCGAGCATACCTTATTGTTCACAAATTAAACATCAATGTTAAAGTTCGAGGAAGAATCTGATCCCGGTCTATCAAGGAGCGTGCCGTTGCTATTAGGGGGAGAAAAGAGCGTATTCTCCTTTTATGTTTTCTTCTTCTTCTTTTTGAGGGAGAGAGAGAAACTCATGTACGTTGTTTGGAGGGGGAGAGAGTGTCTTTGCTTACGTACATTCAAAAAGTACGTGCCTTTTATTCCTTTCCCTCAAAGCGTCTCCTCTAAAAGACGTAATCCCTCAACGTAACATCTCATCTAAAAGACGCAACTCCTTAACGCACTCTTTCATCCATGAGCCTTAATCTTGTGGGCCGGATTTTTAGGTCCAACAGGAGTGGACGGGCTAACTTAGGCCCATCACAATAATTAATAAAACCATTAGTTCGAAAATGCACGTCCTGAAGTGCCAAACGAGTGTTTTGGAATCTTTGGATTGTGTCTTTCGTGATGGGTCTCAGGTGGGGCGCAGCTTGTCACCTGCCCCATTGAATGAACCGCAGATCTCGGTGCAGGAAAGATCTCCATTGATTGGTATCTCTATTTTTCGCTTTTTCGCTGGAGAGGTGGTCATACACTTCCTCGTCCTTTCTCCTGACATCGCAAGTCGGTAACCTTCCTCTTTCCGAATTAGTCGCGAGACTTTCGTGTCGATATTATTTTCTGGGTTTTAATTGGACAATCCATGGTGCTACGTGATGGTTTTTCCGCAAGTTATCTGATTGTCGTGCAGTTTTTCTTTCTTATTGTGAGCTTTGAGCTGGGGAAGCACGCTTAAGGTTATCGTCCTTCGGCAGGTGACGGACTTTTGTGGATGTCTAATATGTGGAATGGAACTCATAGTGTGGGTGAATGTTCCAGCTCAACTTCTTTAAGCAGTCAACAGGATCTTGAGGATGATCGGATGATTACGCTTGTTCTGTCTGAAGAATATGCGAAAGTAGATGGAGGAGTGGCTAGACGCCTTTCTAATCTAGCTCCTGTTCGGGTTAGATCTCGTACTCTCTTTTGTAAATTTTTCTCATATCCTTAATTCTTAGATGCCACACTCAATGGAGGAGAGGCCCCCAACAAGAGAGAAAAGAAAGAGTTCCTTCTTTATCTTTTACTGGTGCATTGTCATTGTTTGAGGTTGTAGCTGATGCCCTTGTGATGTTTTGTGTCATTTGTCAAAAAAAAAAAAAAAAAAAAAAAAAAAAATTCACCATCACATGTGAAGGATATGGGGGAGATCTGACTATTGCATGCCATCTTCTAGAATTTGGGCCCTTTACATTCTCTGTCTCTCAAATGCATGCGTAATGGATTTGCATCATTACAACATATTAAGCTGTTATGATCTAATTGCAAGGTATGGGGCACAGTTAAGTAGATGACATGTGCCAATATACATTCTTTAATCACGTTTGTAAGAAGCTTGTAAAAGGATGAACAATCCATCTTATTATTTTCTAGAACTATGATCATATAATATTGCGTGTTAGTTTTCGTACATTAGACTAAATCTAGCCATTTAGTCAGGAAAAGTACCAAAAAAGTTATACACTTATTATATTAATACCAATTCAGTTCTAAACCTTTTTATTTAACCAATTTAGTCATAAATGCATTTATACTAATTGAGTTCATTCGGTCATTTTGAACTGAAAATCACTAACGTGGATATTAGCTGTCTTATATAGCACAATTAATGCTCATGTTGATTTTTTAAATAATAGTTTTTGAATTTTCTATTTTGGTTTTTTTTTTCTTTTCAGTTCATTTTATTTTTTTGAAGACAACCACTGCTTTCCCATCAATGCTGCTGCAGCGTATAGCGAAGATGGTGCATGTTTCTTCACCGTCTATCTTCTTTTTCTTGACATTCTCTCCTACAAGACCGTTTCGAACCTACGAATTCAACAAACTCCACAAGACTGCTTTAAAAATAAAAATTAATAGAAGTGGACCCTTATGCATTTGGAGTTATGACCTTATGATACTTCATCAGGGGAGCAATTAGTTCCGGCTTCGGTCCAGTCCTCTTCTTCCCGACACTTGGCCACGAGCCTGTCAATACTCGTCCTCTTCGACCGGGTGGTAGATTGGATCCTCGATCTTGATTTGCACGGCGGACTCGGCACTCGGGCTGTCAGCGCGAAGGGCCTTGAGGCACCGCAACCCCTCCAGATGCGCTGTTGAGGTGGCTCCTAGTTTCCTTCGCTGGCCGGCGACTCTTTGTTGCTTGTCTTCCAACTCTCTTTCTATGGCCAAGCCTTCGCCAGCCACAACGAAGGCATCCAGCGAGGGCCACCATGCTCTCGTCAACCACAGTGAGGGCGTTGCGGCCCTTGCCAAGAGCCAACGAGGGCTGTGACGCCCTCACCCAGTGCCTGCAAGGGTTGGCCAATGGCCCTTGCCAGCCCTCAGCAAAAAAATAAAATAAATAAATAAATAATAGAAAAGAAAAAGAAAAAAATTATACAAAAATTCAGAAAATTATTAAAATATTATTTAAAAATGTTAACGTCAGTGCCCCCATGTCATGAGAATGACTAAAGTCCACGTTAGCAATATTTGGCCAAAATTGATTAGACAAACTCAATTGATATCAATATAGAAAAATTTAAGACTAAGTTGTATAAAACATTTGATTATTGATTTGTCACATGTTTTATATTTTTCTGTGAAATTTGAATTTTCACCTCTACTTCGGCCTCCTCCATGACCTCGATTGCCTCGATAGCCTCCTCAACTTAATGAAGTGACCCGACTTTGCAATGCTAGTTTGGGATTTAAACCAATGGGCTTTTGATTCATTTTTTGTTCATGTGAGTACAATGAGCCCATCAAATGCTCCCATGTTAGGGTTGACATATTTTGCCATTCCTCAATCTCTGCAATCATGTAACCAAATCTTTCCGCCAAAGACCTCAAGATTTTTTCCAAGACTCGTACATCTTGGGGGTCTTCACTGTTAACCCTTAATTGTTTAATGCTGGTTTGCACAAGATCAAAATATACCGAGATTGATTTAGACTCATTCATACATAAAGACTCAAAATTACCTTAGAGTGTTTAAAGTTCCACGTGTTTGACATAATCATTGTCTCTGTGGGAGTTTTACAAAATATCACACTCGATTTTTATTTTTTTTAGTTTCGTTTCCTCTACGGTTTGAAAGATTGCCTATAATGCATACTCATCTTTCTTCCTAGACTCCACCGGTAAATCGTCCTCCTCCTTTTTTAAAGCATCGAATAGTTTAGCATTGGCCACTGTTGTAATATTAACATAAAAACGACAATATTTTACAAATTAAGTCAATATGAAAATACCAAAAAAAAAAAACAAGAAATAATAAAATATCAAAAATTTATATGAATAAGTTCGAGTATCGATATCTACATTTATGAGGAGAGCTAATGTCAAATAATCTAGAATTAATACCCTAAAAAAACCCAAATTGGTACACTTATAACAAATTTACCCCAAACTATTTTTTTGACTACCAAAAACTCCAAACTAGTATACCTTTGACAAATATATCTCAGATTGGTACACTTGCGACAAATTTATCCTTTGTTAGTTTTCGTTAAATTTTACTATCAAATTATTAAGTCAAATGACACGTGACAGTTGACTGGTATACAAATTTAGGATTTTACAATCCGTTTGTTACAGTTTACAATTTTTGTGATTTTTTTGTTGTATTAATACAATTTAGCGAATGGTATATTTATCAAAAATTTATCAATTTAGGGCTTTTACGGTCGAATAAATTAGTTTGTGGTAAAATTTGTCATAAATATACAAGTTTATGGTTTTTTATGATCAATTGTGGTAAATTCGTTACAAATGTACCAGTTTGGAGTTTTTCATGATTAAAAAATAGTTTTGGTAAATTTGTCACATATGTACCAGTTTTGGGTTTTTCAAGATATTTAACCTAATAATCTATTATAATCAGAAAAGTAGAATTATAATTGTTCATATATGCAAATATTTTTTACGTCTAAATTTAATTTTAAATTTAAAGTATTTATAAATAAATAACTTAAATTGGACGTAAGCTCACACCATAAAACCCACCCAATATTTTCTCGAAAAGAGAAGGAGAGGCTCTCCAAGAGAGAAAGGCGACTCAAGAAAGGCGACGTACACTTCTTTTTCTTTTCTCTTAGAAATAGACTTCTTTACCCCATAAATAAATAAATATTTATAGAATAAATGAGCCCCTTGTCTTCCATTTCTTTTGTACGGCCAAAAACAAGTCCGAACAAGAAGAGCTTCTTGGGCTGAATTCTAATCCATCACAAACCGATATCCAAATTCAAATTTGAAATATTAATTTAATAATTACTTGAGTGCAACCACTTTTTATTAAAAAGCATAAATCTTGCAATTTAAAAAGAACATTTATCTAGATAGATCAGTTATTGAAATTTCTTTCATTGAGCTTTGTAAGTTACAATTGAATGCAATTGATAGATGTCATTTCTAACTCTAATATCAAATATTGAAAACAAAAGAAAAATAACTTTGGAAATTTGGAACAAGAGACAAATAAAAACTACAGGGAGAACTTTAATGCAAATGCTCATACTGCATTTCTCTATTTCTGAAGCTAACCTTGGAACTTTTTTTTCGCTTGCTTACAATGATTCACAAGTAATCTATTTATAGCTAAATATTTAGTATTGAAAAAATGTTCCACCCTATGACTATTTGCTCTAAGACAACCATAGCATCCAATGGAGAAGAAATTTTTCTACGTGCCCCAATCTTTCCTATTGTCTTCTTTCTTTTTCATGCGCCTGCTAGCAATTAATAAAGTCCTTACAAAGATGTTTTCATTTTTGAGTTCAAGCAGTCTATCATAAATCATATCTGTTGATTCCTTTTGTTTTCATGAAGGTATTGTTAACACATAGATCAACTTTAGTAAAACGAACAAAAGGAGGTTTCTTTTGAGGGATCCTAGTGATCTTTGAGGTCGTGGTCGGCGGTGACGATGGTGAAAGATCGGCAAGTGGAGTTGTTTTACGTTTTTCTTTTTTGTTTTTCTGGTTGAAAGTGGAGTTGTCGAGTGAAGGGAATGGTAGGGAGTTTCAGATGGCTTAGGGCGGCTCGGAACTGGTGACGAATGTGGTTTACAAAGCCCTTGTGCTTGCGGGATAATGAAGAAGTGACCTTCTTTGTATGATTGGGAAGGGCATGTTTGTAAATTGGTTCAAATATTAAGGTCATTTCACATTGTTTATTAATCTTAGTTAGAGCATTTTATATGTTGCTTACTCATTTCTTTGGAGCGTTGAAAGCCAACGCTCTACTAGTGAGTTATATATTTAATATTCGTCCCTTCTTTTCGAGTTAGTCAAAGATCATGAAAAATACTCCCCAGTGAATAATGACAATGCTTAGTTAGAGCATCTTTGTCAACAACGCAGCAAATCCAATCTTTGCAATATGAATGAGATTTTATGATAATCTAGGTTCCATGTGTTATCTTGAGAGGTGATTCGTTAAGAATTTTTATTATCATTATGTATATTTACATAGATATATTGTGAATTTACAATGTTACGCTGAGATTTTAATTATTTCCAACTGTAGATGTTGCTAGAGAGCAATCGTAAAGATTAAATATACAAAAGTGAATTCAGAGAGATGCTGTCCACATTGCCAGACCCATTTGACAAGCACGAAAAGGTACAATTGTTTAAGAAAAAAAAAAGAAAAGGTTCGACTGTTTTGAGCAAAAAGACAAAATGAAAAAGAAATCCGACAAAATAAGGGGTACAGCTGTATGAGTTATTGTGTCCATTTTTCAAACCGGTCCCATCTTATTATTTATGAAGCCATCAACTTTAAGGACCATATATTGAAAGTTGCACATGCTTCGAAGTTGCCCATTCACGTTTCTCTTTTTATCGCAAATGGGGTCAAATTCAAAAATTAAAAGTATAATATTTTTCTAATAAGGATTTTATCGACGAATGTCCATTGCTACTGATCAAACAAAACATCCACACATAAAATAATATTATTTTTCTCACATTATACATAATTAATCAAATCACTTTTATTTGGTGTGGAATGACTAATAAATATCTAGAGAGCATTTATTAACAAGACCTTTCTACAAATGATAATCCTCGATTTGTTGCCGTAGGACCTCCTGTTCACGACTTGGAAGCAAATGTTAGAGAATATTTTTTTATTTATCCAATGGTTCAAAAGTGGATTCACAACAGGTGTTGTCTAAGTCGTCAGGGCCACGTGAAAAGCATGAAAAAGAAGAAACTCCATGTGATCTGTAATGATAATGTCCCCCACTTTTATTATTTTTAAACCCGTGAACTTTATTGACTCTGAAGTGTCTAGGTAGACAGAGCCATGTGAAAAGGACGAAAAAAGAAGGAACTCCATGTGATCTTGTAATTGATAAATGTCCTCCACCTTATCGTTTTAAGTCCATCAACTTTATTGGACGTGACTGTAAATTGGACGCACCTCCGGTGTGAAATTGCCCACACGCGTCTTTTATGGCAAATGGAGTCAAATTTAAATATGTGAAATGCAGTATTTTTTAATAAGCACTATATTTAACTAGTAGTCCGAGGATACCGATTAAATTAAACATTTACACAAATAATTTTTTGTTATTTTGAAAGCACCGCCTTCCTTGTTTTATACACAATCACTGCATTGAGAATGTAAATATTTATTTCATTAGATATAGCTAATAAGTATCCATAGAGCGCTCATTAAAAAGATTTTTCTACTAATGATCCTTGACATGGTCATAACATTTCCTGTTCATTATTTGGAAGCAAATTTTTCACGATTTTTTTTAATAAGGCCACTCTCTCTAGGTTAGAAATTATGTATTACCAAATTTTGTTAATGTCTGAACCAATCTTATGAAGTCTAGCATTAGATCTGAATACACTAAAACTCTTAGCATGTTTTGGTCAGCTAAGTTAATTTTATTTTTTTACGAATTGATTGGTAGTGGGCTCATATCTCAAGTCTTCATAAAATTAATAGCAAGTTTGTTAAATTTTATCAGTAATTATTGAGTTAAATAATACGTGATAGTTGATGCTAGGTATACAAGTTTGGAATTTTACCATCCATTTATTACAAGTATACCATTAAGTTTTTTGTTGTATTAATATAATTTAATGGAGGATAAATTTATCACATGTGCATTAATTTGAAGTTTTTGATAGTCGAAAAATTAATTTATGGTAAATTTATCACAAAGTGTATCAATTTAAGATTTTTTCGCATTATTAACTCCTTTAGTTATCTAGAGTATTTTGTGTCATCATTAAAAGGCGATTCTTTAGAAATATTTTGATGTTATGGATTTATGGATTTACATAGATATATCATGAATTAACGATATTGGACTCCAACTATAGAAATAGCTACATAACAATCATAAATGATTTGAATGTTTGAGAATCACACATTTATAATCCAGAAGTCCCAAAGTGAACTCAGAATTGATATTGTCTATGTAGCCAGAGCAATGTGAAAAGCAAGAAGAAGAAACTTGAAAGGAGTTGGGCGTGGGAAAAGGAACACCTCTATCTCTAAGTGTTCTTAGTTCTCCACCTTATTATTTTTAAATCCATCGACTTTATTGACTATTAAGTGGAAGCTGCACCTATTGTGAAGTTGCCTATACGTGTTTTCCATGACCATGGAGTGATATTCAAATATGTGAAGTGTAATATTTTTCTAATAGTAATCCTTGGCTCCGCCATAGCATGTCCTTTTCATGATTGGGAAGCAAATGTTTCAATACTAATTAAAATAAGGCCACCTCTCTACTTTGGAAACCATGTTTCGTCGTTGATGTCTGAACTGATCTTCCTGTCTCCTGATTAGATCCGAATATTCCAAAATTCTTGGAAGCTATTGGTCAGCTAAGTCAATTTTATTATCTCGAGTCTTCGTAAAATTAGCAACGATTTAACGGACCCTCTGCAAGTCTGAAAAGCCTGCGTCATGAGCATATATTAAAGTCCCCGACTTGCGCTCAAGAACCGCAAAACGAGAGAAAGAGAGAACTGACCCTGCTAAGCGTGCAAGTGAGCTCCTATGACGAACTCAGAGAGAGGAACAAGGTCTAAGGATCAATCAAAAGGAGGTGAGTATCAGGTCTTCCTGAATTTTAGGGGGTTGGATACCCGCGATCATTTCGCCGACAGCCTCTACCACTTCTTAGATAATGCCCAGATCCGCATTTTCATGGATGACGCTGAGATTAGAGCGGGTGAAATAATTGGTGACAAGCTAATGGAAGCGATTGATAATTCCAAACTCTACATACCCATCTTCTCTCCAAACTATGCATCGAGTCACTGGTGCCTCATCGAGCTTGCGAGGATGATGGAGAACATCTCTAACTCTAAAGAAGATGAGAATAAGAAAGTGATATTGCCCATCTTTTATAACGTGGAACCTGAAGAGCTGAAAGCTGAAGAGCCCAAGCTGCAAAAGCCGTCAAATCCCGATGCCATATCGAGTTTGGAGGAAAAGAAGGTGCCGTCATATTATGAAGCCTTATTGGATTTGGAGGAAAAGAAGGTGAAACAGGAGAAGAAGTTCAGCACCGAGGATGTAGAGAGGTGGCGGACGGCTCTCAGGGAAGTTTCTGCCAGCAAGGGGTTGAAGCGAAAGGATTATTCAGGGTAATCGTCTAATCGTGAATGGAAAAATTATTATTTCTAATCGGAAGATAGATCTAATAAATATTCATTACTAATATTCCAACTCCAATTTCCCTAGATCTAAATATACAGTCCCAAATTCTTCTTTTATTATTTTGCAAATCGCGAGATATCCAATTTTTTTTTTACCTAATAGGATTATTATGATTTTATCTTTGATCTAATTTTCATTTAATAAAATTTTTTGGCTTTGCTTCATCTTTGTTAAACTAGGTTGATCCGTGTTTGTATTGAGATTCTTGCTGTATGCTAGAGAACTTGATTATGGAACTTTATGCCGTTGCATTTGTAAAGTTCTTTTCCACGTTAACAGAAATAGGTGAATCTATTATTGCGGTAACTCATCACCCATTTATATTTTGATTGTTCTACTTGATTGAAAGAACAAACATTTCTCTTCCTCTATTCGTTCAACTTAAACTTGTAATTGGATTTTAAATTCTGCAATTCATCATTTCCCTAAGTTTTTGGGGGTAACTTTAGATTTTTATCGAGTCTCTAGTCCATCTTGGTCCACTTCCGTTTGTTTCCTGCCCTTGTTCATTGGATAAATTCTAGATTCTAGTTGCCTCCTCCAAACAACAACACCCCCCCCCCCCCCCCCCCCAAAACAAACAAAAAGAAAAAGAGAAAAAAAAGAGAGAGAGAAATGTAGCGACCCTTTTTGATAAATGATTAGATAGGAAATATCCATTTCTTAACTGGCAAGATGCATGCCTCCTGCACGGATTTAAGTATGTATTTGTTATATTATTTGATGTGGGAGTCGTGTTGAACTTTCACAAGGGAAATACAGTAGTATGCAGAAATTATAATAAAATAAATATTCACATCAATGAAAATCTCCGATAGAGTCTAAATGGATTTTAAGTAAAGCGGATCGAAACCCTATTATATAAGTTTATTCACCGATTAAAAGAAAACGCGAGATATAAAATTGCTATATTCATTGAATAATATTCTACATGCAATATTTCAGGTAATTATGATAATAGGACCCAATAAGAAACATCAAAGCATGATGCGAGAATGTAAATCCCCCTCTCTGGATAATAGCTTTCGTCCATTTTGTCGAAATTTTCACCACTGCGCCATCGACTTGGTATGCAAAGTTTAACAATCTATTTGTGTGGAGTTTTCTTTTCTTTTTTTTCTTTTTTTTTGTTGGGTCGAAATTTTTGTTATAGAGAGTAAATTGGTCTCTTTTCTCTCATTCATTTGCTCATCTCTATTTATAAAGAGTTAGAGTCAATTTCTTCAAGATCATCTTCCATTTCCATATATCTCTTCTTTATTATGGAAATTTTCCCTTTTCTTCTTTGCTGGATGTATCATAATAATTTGTTAATGTTGTTACTTATGTTATTATATTTGATATGTTATATAGACATTCATGTCACAATAGAGAAATATTGACTGTCCCTTACTTTAAGATCCTTATGATGATTAACTGATATTTAAAAAAAAAACTTAAGCTACTGTTTAAAAGTTACAGTAAAATTTGAATCATATATATTTTAAAGTATGACACAGACTATACTTTAAACTTGTTGTTGTTATAAAAATACGTTTTGGAATAGTAATATTAGCCAAAAAAAATATTTGAAAATATTAAAAAGAATCACCACGATGTCAATAAATAATTAGCAATACTTTTACTGTGTTGACGAACTTTATTGGATACGCTAAATGTTGATCAGTATCGACTTCATTGCTTTATAAAGTTTATCGATCTTGCCTTATTTCTGCTTCAGTCAGTCTAAACATACAACTGTTTATCAAATATTCATGAAGTCTTATTTATAATTATTATCAAACAAAGTTATGTGGATTATATACCAATCAAAATTTATGTATTTCATCTTTCTTGATGAAACAAAATCTAGTATATGATATGCACAAAGGAGAGAGAAGTTGGTCAACCAATCTCTCTCTCTCTGTGGAAGGTCGGGTTAACTAATACATCTCTCTAGAAGTGATCTTGAAATTTTATATAATTTGACAGCTAATAGAGCCTCACCTACTGAAAGCCCATCCCCACCCCCACCCACCCCCCCAACAGCCCATAGTTCATGCTCATGCATGTTATTGGCAGAGTAGCGTGATCCTTTCATTTTATATATCATGCTCATGTATGCTATTGGCGGAGTAGTGTGATCCTTCCGTTTGATTAGCTTGGTATATATATTCATTTATTTTTTGCATGATGTGTCCTTATTTGAAAGGGCAAGTCAACTTGTTTCATATTCTCCCTAAGCTTTATTAAATGATACTTTCGCATTTTTTTCCAATCCTCCTAACTTTTGGTTTGTCTTATTAAGTCGTTGAATTTGTATAACTTTTCTAATCAAGTGCCTTTAGCTATAGATATAATTAATTGGATTTGACATATCCTTTCTCGAACTTTCACATTTTTTTCTGTTCTATTTTCATCACCTACGAACTCTTTCTATCAAAAAATCGTTTTTCTTTGTCATTTTCTAATCTGCATTTAGTAAAATATTGCTAACTAAATTATATTTTATTGTGAGAATTCTTCCTAGACTTGTCGAAATCCATATAATATTGAGGCTCCTTCAAAAACTTATCATAGTCCTCAATTCAAAGTATAAGTGATGGGAATCATCTTGATCAACTATAAAGTGATAGGAGTTAACTTCGATATTAATTAAATCTGAATAACTTAAATTTTAAAGTAACGGGCACTTCATTTGTTTTACGCGTTGACGTGTAATTTCTAATATAAGTATTTAATAAGTTATCTCATTAGAGTTGGCCATATTTATGGAATCATCGGTAATTATGCATTTAGTCATATTTATTTATAAAATTTATGAAATTTGGAAAACGTGTACGTAACAAAAAATCCTTTTCCTCTATGAAAATTATGCAATTATGGTTTTTATATTTGCTAAAACTTGATTTTGCTGATTTTTCATATGTAAAAACAACGCGTAACTTTGGAAATTTTTCTTGAATATAATTTATTTGTCAAATACAGGCTAATAATTTTCGATGAAAAATATGCATAATCATGAATATAATTTTTCAAGCATATATGCAGGATTTTGTTCCATCATCTATTTCTTTCATCAACTCAAAATTCAGCAACTTAGATGCAAGACTTTGTTCTCATCAATTTGAAAATAATTGTAATATTAGTGCTAATAGTTTTGAATGCAGAAAATGCATAATCATTGAATATAATTTTTTTTTGAAGAATTTAAGTTTCCTTTTTGTAACTTAGATATAAGAATTCGTTCCATTAGCTTAAAAATTAATTCTATAGATATTTCAGCATATACATATGACTATAAAAGATTTCTTCGCGGTCATAAAATATGTACAAAAATTATAGATTTGTAAAGTCGAAATGTAAACTTCTCTCAGTCGAGCTTTACCTAATTATATGTGTCTGAGTGCGTGCGGGCGCATGTGCGATCACTTGATAGTTTATAAAAGTGAGGACTGAAGACATTTGATGGACAATAAAGTTTTCTAGTTTTAAGTGAAAATATAATGTAGTGATAAGTGTCTTTGAACATGACAATTTCAAAAAATGAACTTACAAACTCAATGCTGTTTCTTACAAAAACACTTTTTCTTACACTTATTATTATTATTTTTAATTTGGTTTCTTACGTGGCGGTCTTTCTTAGATGCAATAATAATGTATCAACATAAGATTCCTAGCTCCATCTCTTAACGGAGTAGAATCTACCTTGTTTAATGAGTTTATCAAATTGATCTACAAAAGAGATGCGGAAAAGACTTGTTAGATGTTTGAATAAGAGTCACATATCGATTTACTCCTTTTCTGTTGTTTTAAACTGTTTTTGCGCAAGAGTTGTCAGTCTCATAAAATAACAATAATATATTATGATTATGTTCTTCGTCCATAACTTTAGCGTTTCCATGGGAAAAATGTTTAAGATAATTAGATTAAAATTAGTTGACTTAGTATATGGTTGGTCAACATGCAAGGAAATAAATTTGTTACTTTTTCTCAATCGAAACTGTTCAACTTTGTGGCAGCGATGGGCAGCTAAGCGTGTCGGTTGTTCGCGCGGTTGTGAATCTGCTCCAGATGAGACAAAGAAGAGTGCCCGAACATGTAGTCGGAATGGAGGGTCCAATAGCAGCCATAAACAGTTTATTAGACATCGATTCCGATAATGATGTGCGGCTTATTGCAATTTGCGGGATGAGTGGCATCGGTAAAACAACACTTGCCGAAATTATCTACAACGAACTTTGTCCTCACTTTAATAATTGCTGCAGCTTTCTTAAGGACATAAGGGAAAAGGGGAAAACAGACAAGGGCTTAGTCAAGCTGCAACAACAATTATTTTTTGATATCACTCGTACTAACATGGCTCGCCACAGTGATGATTGGATCGAAGCAATTGAAGATGCACTTTGCAGCAAGAAGGTACTAATTGTTTTGGACGATGTCAGTGATGGCAACCAAATCCAGAAACTAATCGGAACGAAGTCTTTGTGTTTTGGTAGTAGGATACTTGTTACTACTAAGGAGAAAAGTGATCTGGCAATCAAGGGACTTACGACTTCGATCTATGAGTTGAATAGGTTGAGTGCCAAAGACGCACTTCAACTATTTAGTAAGCATGCCTTCAGGGACAACTCTCCTCCTAATGATTATCGCATTCATTCAGAAGAACTTGTCTCTGCTACGGGTGGACTGCCCGTAGCTCTTCAAGCAATAGGTGCATCGCTTAAAAGTGAGAAAGATGAAAAAGTATGGGAAGATATGATAAAGGAACTAAGCAATCAACCTCCTAATGATGTCGTGGGAAGGTTGAAGGTTACCTATGATGCCCTGGAACGGGCCCAAAAAAACATATTTCTCGATATTGCATGCTTTTTAATCAATAAAAAAGTGACTAACCCAATCTTCGTGTGGGAAAATCGTAAGTTTTGCCCTCATTCTGCAATTAAAGTCCTCATTAAGAGGTACATGATAAAGATTTTAGACAACAGATTTTGGATGCATGAGCTATTTGCAGCTCTTGGAAGAAAAATTGCGAATGAAGAGCGTACCAGGTTGTGGGATGAAGACGACACTGTTGACGAATTAAGATCGCAAAAGGTATGACCAAATTTGAATAGAAAATTGCTTACCCTATTCTTGATTGAGGATTCACATTTCTGAATAGGGAGCTACTCTTCTGTTCCATTTTTTCTTCTCTCAATGAAATAAAATTGTGGGATATTGACAAATTCCTACTCCTCCTTAATGTCATTGGCAGGAAAAGCCAAACGTTCAAGCACTCTATTATACGTCCCGGCGTGACCCTATTACTGCGGAGCAAATTAAACGGTTCCCGCATCTACAGTATCTTTGGTTGAATGGCGTGAACTTGCGAGGCGACTTCGCTGGCTGTCTTTCCAAGTTGAAATGGTTTGAGTTGAGCCACTTTGGAAGCGAAGCTAATCGAGTGTTTATGCCAACCAATTTGCATCTAGAAAACGTGGTTGTGATGAAAACTTTTGGCTATGAGTGGACAGAAGATGGGTTCAAGAGCCTAATCAAGGTATGTTAGAACCCCCTTTGTCTAATTTTCTCATGCAATAAAGGACAGAATTTAGTGAATTTACAGTCTAATCTCTCATTTAGTGAGAGGACCAAATGACAAACGATACAAGTTTGGAGCCTAAATCCATATTTATTTCTTGTACAGACATCTAATTCTCTGTCCTGATGTTTCACCGTCTTCTGTAGGAGGCAACAAAGTTGAAGGTTCTCATCATTCAGTCATGTTGTTTGACACATGAGATACTAACCTTTCCCGAACACTCAGTTTTAGAGAAGTTGAATATTAGTAGTTGCTTTTCTTTGAAGAAAATTAGTTGCTTTATTGGGAAACTGAGGTGGCTGACTCACTTAGATTTTTCGCATTGTAAGGCACTTGAAAAATTGCCTGAACAAATTGGCAAACTGGAAAAACTTCAGCAGCTCTCTCTTCAGTATTGTAAAAGCTTGAGGGAACTCCCCGACTCAGTTTCGAAATTAAAGTTGTTGACGAGGTTGGATATATCATGTTCGGGCATTACAAGATTACCTGTGACAATTAGCAAGCTTAGTCAACTCCATACATTGGACCTAAGGTATAACGACGAGATTCAAGAGTTGCCAGAGCTCCCCACAAGTTTGACCACTCTAAGGCTTTTAGCTAAATCGTTGCAGACTGTCCATGACATCTCAAACCTTACTAATCTAGTTGAACTAGTCCTACACGATGGATCTCACAGTTCTGACCTATCATCTAGAATTCAACCTTGCGACTTGCCATGTATTGGGAGGCTATCCAAACTGACAAAGTTGGACTTGTGCCTTTTAAAAGTCCGCGCAACATTTGTAGAGTGGGGTTCCCTTTCTCTGCTGGAAGAAGTTCATCTCACAGGACTAGTCTTGCAAACGCTGAAACGACTTGCGTCAAACTTGAGAGTTCTACATCTCCACAACACTCAAGTGAAACAAGTAGAACTCGATGGGCTTCCTAATTTGGAAAAGTTGACTTTCTTAGGTTGCGAATCCATTGCAAGATTATCCTTTACATCAAGTTTGAATAAACTTAGACATGTTAGCGTAGAATGTTGCAAAAAGCTAGTTGAAGTTCAATTTCACGGTGTCTTAGAATCGATGGAGAGCTTGCATATTACATACGTAGCATCTTTGGAAAGGTTGGTTTGTCTGTCGGAGGAGGAGATAGGGTGCAATGAGCTACAAGCTCCCGAGTTGACTGATGGTTCGAGGAGAGTGTCCCTTATCTCAAGCTCCCTAAAGATGCTTCAAAAACTCACGCTGCAAAATTGCCCAAAGCTACAGGAGATTCAATTTGTTTCAACGTTGGAAGCATTGGAATACTTTGATGTTTTGCAGTGCATTTCGATAAAAAGGATAATCGGTCTGTCAAACATGAAGAATTTGAAAATATTACGGATTGCTTTGTGTGATTACCTGCAAGTTGTCGAGGGCATTCACAAGTTAGAGCGTTTGGAGGATTTGAACATGTCTGAGTGCAGATCAATGGAAACTACTCTTGATGTATCAAGCTCAAAAATACCAAAGGAGTGCCGGATACTTATATTTCTTTGTGGGCGCATGGATCGAATCAGACAGCACTTGTGAGGTTACAAAGGGAAGATTGTGAATGCACAAACACAAGCGTCGGACACTACTATCGGAACAACTTTTTCCGAAATAGGGAATTCTCTATCAGAACAGGTACACCTTCTTTTTATTTATAGATCATCGCCGTCTCTTCTGCTTTATTCGCTTTTTATTTCTGCTTTATTTTAGTGAAGAGAGACAATAAAATGATTTTAGAATGTACAACCATGGAAAATCTCTCATTAAAAATTCCCATCTAAATAGGAATTTTATTTGCTATACTTGTGTCAACTTCGAAAGTGAGGTCGGGGTTCTTACATCACTCACCATTTGACCGAGAATCGATACTCTCCTTCTTCCTACTGGTGCTTTTAGTTCATTCTAGGCTTATCACAATTATTCAAATGACATCGAACCTATTTTTACCCCCAAAAATTGATGATGAAACTTCATGACTTCTTTTTCACTTGCTAAAATCAATATTGTGCAATAGGATGATGCAATCTAACCAAGCCATGAAAATCCAGAAAATTAAATAAGAAACAGATTCAACACATCCCAAATAACGTAGCCTAGTTCAAAGAGTGATCTAAATTCATGGGAAGAGTAGCAATGATACCACTACAAATTAGGAGATTCTAACATAAAAAATAATCTCTTGATTCCAAGCTCCGACTCCACCCAATCCGCATTTAATGTTTCGCTCAACCTCTAATGTTGCTTTTTTCAAATTAAAACTCACAAAGAGAACCCTCACAATTTCAAGAACATACAACTTGTAACACTACCAAAAAGATTTGAAAATAGGGTTAAAACGCATCCTAAGCTTGTCCTCAGCTCCACTGGGTGCTTGGTTGAGCCATGCTAGCTGGTCCGGGCTGTTGGCAATTAGGCTCGACCCAGTATGGCTTGACTCACCGGTGCCTCTGCAAGCGTTGGGGATTCTGAACGTCCATACATATGTAGATGCCTATTTGCATCCCTTCACTTGAATACACGCTAACATTCTCGACAAATCTCCACATTGGCTCAAGTTTGCAGCATAGTCATGGTCATGATTCGTCGCTTTATATTACTGCATCTCCCAACACCTTCCTCGGATTGCTTAAGTTCCATCATCTTGCCACGTCATCATGTCATGTCATATGCCATGTCATCACCTATGCCAAGTCATCTCCATGTCATTATCATGTCATATGCCATGACATTTAGTGTCGGCCACACTAGCTCTTCCCCTCATGCGCTGTCACTATTTTGGCCTCACTCATTGATGAAATTCCTGTGTCATAACAAAACCTTCCAACTCGTATCACAAACCACAAGAGTAACAACATGACAGCTTATAGATCTGCCACTCTTTAGGTTGCCTGCTTGACTTGGGTCCAGTTACCAAATTACTAGCACGCTACACGAACTGCTTTCCCTACTGGAGGACCCATTCCGTGTATACACAGGCTGATCATATAAATTACCAACAGCATGTGAAAGATCAAATCTAGTACTACACGTGCACATGGCACACACCTCTAACAATCAACAATACTAGCTTGTGAAAATGATGTATATGCTCTACCTCTATCTCGATGCACAGTGACAACGTAAATGATGTCTTAAAGGTGTGGCAGGAGGGGTATATACAAATCTTACCAGCTATATGTTGTGGTGCTTCGAACTTGTCTCACTCTCTGAATCATTCTCAACATTCCACTTTTCCTATCTCTTCGCATCTCCATATGCAACACCTCCTCTGCTTCTCCCAAATTCGCCAACTAGACCTTCACATTCAATTAACACTCCAACTCATCCACCTTCACTGACCACTGCAAAGCATTGAGTCTGCGCCCACCACAAAGTATCTATAAGCTGCTATAGAATACTGCCACTCTACAAAATCTTTCACCTCATCGGCCCTCTGCTCATCTTTGTGCTCTTTTTGCAACCCCACCAATTTTTATGTACATCATTTTGATCTTTCTTTATAATTGGTTACTCGCTCCTACTGTAGATTGGAGTAAACTCGTCAAAGGCAAAAACTCATGTGCACCTTATCTTGTGTCCCTTCCACCACATGTGCATATTTTAGGTATTTGTATCTCCTTGCCCTTAGCTTCTGCATGCCATCTTTCACATTAGTATAAGTACCGCAATTACGCATCTCAATCCAGTTTAATCAGCAATTTGCTCGACCACATTTCCTCATATTACTGTAATTAATTGATATTGGTGGCTATACTACATGTTGGATTGATGGCCAAAATTGGAGATTAAAGAGTGAGCTCTCTTGAAGTTATGTTCATCATCCATTGAGTTTGTCGAAGCGTGGTGTGTTGGCAGCGGTGTGGTGTCTCACTAAGCCTACCTTAACGCAAATCGGCTAAAATTTTTGTAAAAAAAAGAGCTAAAAATTAGGTTTAAAAAGGACAAAAGAATTAAAGATCAGAAAAACTAAAAATAAAAAATAAATGAAAAAGAAGGTAATCGGGCTTCTCGGCGAGGGCCCACGAACATTATCGGGTATCGTACCGGCACATCCCCACTCACTTGCTTTGTTGATAGCTAACACGACAAGCTACGACCCCAACCCGACACCTTGCAAAAATCCACTTTTGTTTCCTTATTTTCTCAACTTTTGCCAAGTCTTGGAAAAGTCGTGAAGAAGTAAATCAAAGCCTAACAGTTGCCACATTCCAATTTTGAGCGAATTAAGATATGCAAATCTGTGAATGCTGTTTGATTCTAATAGATTTATGTTCGATTGATGCTTTAGAGAGCATTCTTAGGGTAATTAAGGGTGAGGAAAGCCCTTTACGTTGATTCTCGCTAGGCACTTGCGTTTGGGTGTTCAAACTAAGGATTATTGTCGTATGATACTTGGGGAATCTGTTTTCTTCTTTATGATGTTTAATCCACCTTAGACATGATATTTTCAAACCTCCCTCTCCTCAGCAAGATGATGGTGGCGAGGATGTCAACAACCGTGAGCACGGCTGTAGGGAGGATAAAGATGACGAGGACAATGAGGACGGCGGTGGGGATGACGACGACGAGGACAATGTGCGTGAGGACCATGAGAATGATGAAAGTGAGGATGATGAGGTCGACAGTGTGCATTCGTCTTGCAGGTCTTTACTGGTTTGTTCTGAGGACGATAACGATGAGAACGATGATGTCGATGAGGAAGGTGAAGGTGAATCCGACAGTGACAGCAATAGCAAGGATGACAAGGATGAGGACGATGGCAAGGATGACAAGGATGAGTACAAAAATGAGCATGAGGTTTTGCAGTCATCTCGTGGACCTCCGCCTGTTTGTTCCGTGGGCGATAACGATGAGAACAACGAAGTCAGCGAGGAAGGCAAAGGTGACAACGACAGTAACGAGGACAGGATGAGATCGAGGAAGAGGAAGAGGGGCGATGCAGAAGCCGAAGAGGAGGTAAGAGACCACAACACCTTAAACTCAACTGAAATCTGTCCTCTGTTCAAAATTCGTGCTGATTTTTTTAAACGCGGGTTGCGAGCTTGCTGCAACTAAAAATTTTGATTGAAGAAATTGATATTGAAACGATCGGTTTTCAATCTAAAGAGGGCTTTCTTCAAATCAGAGTACCTACTTATTGAGAGAAAAATAAAGTAATAAAAAGTCACATCAGCAATTTCTATTAGTCAATTTGGACGAAATTAAAGCATTATTTTGATTATTGCCAATTAAATGCATTTGGGTGTTTAAACTAGGGATTAATGTTATATGATATTTGGATATTTTGACAATTTCTTCTTTAGAAGTTTAATCCACCTTAAACATGATATTTTCAAATCTCTCTCTCCTCAGTACGATGACGGTGATGACAATAACAGCAATGACTATACCAGTGACAAGGAAGCAACGGTGATGAAGACGACGACAAGGGCGACTACAACGGCAAGCACAACGATGTCGATGTGGATGATAGTGTGCAAGAGCATCTATAGTTGTCTTGCGGGCCTCTGCAAATTTTTTTCCGTGGACAACGGTGATGAGAAGGAGGAAAGAGGAAGGCGAAAGGCAAAGGCCGATGCGATGGCGACGACGAGATTAATGACGAAGAAGCCGAAGAGGAGGTAAGAGATGCAACAGAATGATGTCCTTGGCTTCTTTGTCCTTCGAGACGTGGAGAAATGACTATGACCAGTAGTTGAAAGAGTGTTAATGCCTATTATCCTTCTGGTCTCGAGAGTTGATAAGCGAAGTCCCCTCAGTTTCTCGTCTCTCTCATTTCTTATCAGCTTTTATTCTTTTCCTTTTCGATGGTTCAGATGTTATTCATTCCTTTCTTTTCCCTTTATAAAACGACAATGGTGTGCAATTGCTCTATTCATGTCCCACGAATTTGTTTGGATTTTACTTGTTAATCAGTTCCGATTCAGTATATGCATCTCATTATGTTGAGAGTTGCCCCATAGAAACATGCTTCATGAATCTGTCTTTGCTGATATTTGACCTCGTATGCGCCACCTATGATTTGGCTAAAAGATTACTAAAGCTAAACTTAACTCAGACTCTTTCAAAAGTTCTTAACATGTGAATGATTTTTCAATTAAGTCTTCACTAATTTATTTTTGATTGATCAATTAGAAACCTAATAAAGTAACGGAAGATTTACTTTACTCTTGCAAACCAGAGATTGTGAATTCGGAGACTTGATTACCCTAAATTTCTCTTACGTCCTTTCAATACCTTTTCTCTTTTATTCCAAAAAAATGTTTTGCAGGCAATTTAAATTCATTTTATTACTTATATGGGTGATCATGTGGAAAGTGCACAATCTATCAATTTAACACCGAATAAAATAAAAAATAAATTGTCATTTCTAATTAACACGCAGTTGCTCAATTTTTTTAGGATTTTCTCTTATTTAACAAAATCTAATCTACATGCAATGCAATTTAACCGAATGGCCTAATTCTAATGATGGACAATTTTTAGTTAAATGGACCTAGCAACAATCACTAAATGACATGCGTTTTGTATTTTTTTAATCAAAATTCGTAATTAAAAATTGCTAAAAATAAAAATCTACCTAACTTATAATCTATTCGAAGTTAGGAAATAGATTAACTTAAATCCTATCTTAACCTAGAAACTTAGCTCAACAAGCAAATCAATTCAAAGATGCTATTTAACCTAGATGTCATCTAAATATGCATTCTAATGTAATTAGATACTAACTATTCAATCATGCAATTATATCTAGGAAATTAATTCTAATCTACATGATATGCAAAAGTAATCTTTTTTTTTTTTTTGTATTTTCAGGATAAATAAAGTAATCAAAATATTCAAACCATTCAATCCATGAAGGTACCATCCAATCGATTCAAATATGGAAACAATATTTAATCACCCGAAATATCGCGAATAAAATCGATAAATTGAATAACAAAATATTCAAATTAATGACAAACAAGATAATTGCCTAATTCAAGTTATCGCACGGATAAGTTTCCCAAATTGGAAACGGCAAACAACAAGCTCGGACGATGATGCGTGATGGTGCGCGGCGGCGGCGGTCTTGGCGGGGGCGGCTCACGTGCTGCAACACTCATGGCAATATGAGTGTTCTCCACAAAACCTGCAAAATAGCAGCAAGTTATCTCGAGATGAGACAAAGTTGGTAGCAACATCGGCGGAGGGAATAATAGAGTCAATGATCGCGGCACGGAGGACCGTCACGGAGTGGGACTTCTGTTAAGTAATCTCGTTGCGACTAACAATCACGACGGTGGATGCTTCTCTGCTAAGACCAACCCGATCGATGCTCGCGGCGGTTCGCGAGGCACGATGCGGCAATTCACAATTAGGATAGTGCTCGTCTCGTTGGTTCGCAAGACTTGTGTGTCGAAACGCAAGGGCAGACGCGCAAAAGGAATAGATGAGCGAGACTCCAGCAATATTTTTTCTCGCTCTGCATTGATCTCCAAGTGTCACCAAGTAGAATATTTTGAGAACCTCCCAAGATCTGGCTATGGTGAACTTTCTTCCAAAGTAGTCCAGCAAGTTCTTCTCTGTGGGTGGTGGATATTGCTAGAACGATGAAACCTGCATTAGGAAGAGCACCGTAGACTTTTTTTGAAATTGAAAAAATTTATGGCTTAGAACAAGAAATCGTTAGAAGGCGATGGAGTCCACCGGTTCGCCAAAACAACAGCTGATTGTTGGGCCAACAGTTTAGTACTCCTCAAAACTCTTCACGTTAGTCAACCTTATAAAAGTTTTCTTTTCTTGGAAATTATGGGGAACGAAGTCGATGTCCAAGCATTTTGATTTTTACTTTTTCGTGAATATTTGAATTTGCCAAGTGCTATCTTAGAAAAAGAATTAGTCCAGGATGAATTTCAAACGCGAATTTTGACGTAGACGCGTAGGTTTTTTTTTTGGGAGGGGGGGGGGTGGGGGAATTTATTAACTTAATGTTAATAAATTCTATATGCATTATTACGATCGCGACAAATATCATCGGTTTTCCAGATCTTTTTTGGTCGAACTGCATCCGTCGGAGAAATGACACCAATTCTATAAATCTTGATTTCTCTGCAATTATTCATTCAATGTATTTGATTACCCCATGATGTAAAGATCAGTTAATGAAAGATATATCCTGTGGAATACTTATATATATCTATATACATATCTGCAGTTGTTCATTGGCATTGATGCATGAGATGACTTTTGGGGTTTTATCTAAATTACTAGCTTAAATTCTTGAATTATTGGCAGGGATTCAAGAAGATAGTGGCGGATAGATGGGAGTTTGCGAGCGAGTACTTCAGAAAAGGAGCGAAGCACCTCTTATGCGAGATCCACCGCAGGAAAACCCCACAACACCAGAGCCACGACCACCCTCCTCCGCCGCCGCTGCCCCATTTCTTCCAACCGGTTGACGAGAACCTCTGCTGGCCGTCGGCCGACCCGCCGTTCCCGCCGCAGCCGAAGCCACTCCCTCACGGCGACGTCCTCGCCGTGCTGACCGAAGACAACCAGAGGCTACGGAGGAAGAACCTGATGCTCCTCTCGGAGCTCACCCACATGAAGAGTCTCTACAACGACATCATCTACTTCATCCAAAACCACGTCAAGCCACTGCCTCACGATCCGGCGAACAACCACAACGACCACCTCGACAGCATCAGTGTCCCCAAGCTCATTGAGCTGGATTCGGATCAAGAAGGCGACACCTGCTCGCGGATGGCGAGGCTCAGGAAGGCCGGGCGCTCGGGTGAGGAGGCCGGCAGAGGCAGTAATTTCAAGCTCTTCGGGGTGTCCCTGAGCGGCAAGAAGAGGCTGCACCCGGAAAAGATCGATCGACAAGAGCTACAACTGTAATAATTCGTGAGCTAGGGAAAAATAACGGCAGTCATCTCAAAGTTTAGTTTTCATCGTCGGATTAGGGAATGCACTAACTTATTATTAGAGCGAGATCAATCGAAGTTGAAAAGTATCAACTTCATGATCGATCGAATCTGTAACGTTTGGACCTCTTGAGTTATCATATGCTCGCTTAGGCTATCTTGCTCTGTGAAGTTATTAGGTGAACTTCGTCCTTGATGATTGGATAATAATATATAGATCGATGCTATTTCTATACTTTGACTCGCCAAATCGGTCATCAAATGATTTAGTCTGCAACTCAAATTGAGGATTTCAATAAGACGAACTGGAGCAAGATTGAGTCAGAAAACATGCTTAATTCCACATCAACCTGAAAATCGAGGGCGAGGTTATAACTCTTAAGCATTCAGTCTAGAGTTAACCAAGTTTAGTACTCCTCAAAACTCTTCACGTTAGTCAACCTTATAAAAATTTTCTTTTTCTTGGAAATTATGGGGAACGAAGTCGATGTCCAGCATTTTGATTTTTCCTTTTTCATGAAATTTTAATTTGCCAAGTCTATTTCAGAAAAAAGAATTACTTCCCGATGAATTTCAAACGCGAATTTTGACATACGACACGTAGTTTTTGAGGGGGCATTAACCTTTGTGAAGACTACTACAGCCCAAATGAGCCCAATATTGTCTTGGGCTGAATCTAGTTCTGACCAGTTCATGTTTGGGAACATGAATGGTTCAATCAAATATCCTTTACATGTTCCAATTCTCAAAAGAATGCATATCTTGATGATAAAGCCCCTTTTAATTTTTTTATGAACTCTTTAGAATGTTATTATCTCCTAATCGAAAAATGAAGTAGATCTCAAAAACCCATTTCGCTGTTCATGGCGAGGAAATTTGGGTTCGTGAACTATGTTAGGCAAGGTTATGCCAAGAGCTAGGCCGGTAATTTCTGACACGAGTGGATACAAACTTAATGTTAATAAATTCTATAGCATAACTAATAAGAATATTATCTCTCTTAGATTGCACGTCCCGACAAGGTTATAAAATCTGATTATGAATAGTGAGCAACGAATTTGAACGGTCAACACTATCGTGATGCTTTAATGATCAATCAGCCTTTTTTTGTCCATTTCTCCTTAGCCAGAAAAGAAATCTGGGTAATCGAGGGCAGTGAAGAAAAAGTTGAGAGAAATGAGATGATGGAGAATCGGAAATGGCATTATTATACCAAATGGGTCTATAGAACAACGAAATACAATTTTATTGTATCAAAAAAAAATTAAATCGGACTTATAGGTTTTATTACCTACGATATGAAATTAAAACATAAGTAAACCCGGAAAGAAAAACTGGAAATGCTACGCAGCATAAAATTTCAGCCCCAAAAAAAGAGGAAAAAAGGTCAAAAGTCATGCCCTTAATTGAACATTCACTCAGGGCCCAATCCAATCGAGTCATGAGAAATCAATTTTTCTTGGGCTCTCTCCCATAAGTAAACCTGGAAAGAAAAACTGGACATCCTACGCAATATAAAATTTCAGCCCAAAAAAAGAGGAAAGAGGTAAAAAAAATCGTGCCCCTAATTGAACATTCACTCAGGGCCCAATCCAATCGAGTCACGAGAAATCAATTTTTCTTGGGCTCTCTCTCTCTCTCTCTCTCTGCACCACAAAATTGAATATCCATATATTTGCATAAAAACACTAAAAGTGCAAAAAATTTCGTACAGCACTCACTTTGATGCCAAACATTTCCACCAGCTTATTTGATTGTCAAATTGGAGGAAAAAACGATATTTACATGCCTTTAACAATAAATTCGAGCCAAAAGTCCTACACGAATCTAAAGCATGAGTGAAAAAGGGACTCGTCCGTCGACCTTGGAGGAGGAAGAGGAGGCCTTGCAATCAACCCGTGGCCTTTCGCTTTTTCCGGTTAAGATCAAGTTCAGTGACAGCGCTTGAACCGAGATGGAAGCTTTTCAAGCTTCGCGGTCAGAAAACGAAGAGAAACAAAGCATTCGCCACGCTTTCTCAAACGCAGCGGCAGTGATGGTGAATGATGGCGGGCAGTGAAGAGCAGAGCAGTGACAAGTAGAGCAAAATTCGAAGCTCTTGTTCTAGCCATCTTCTTCTCTCGCCAAAATCTTTACGCCGCTCTCCCTAAGAAAACCCGATGCCCCCCTTGTCAAGTGTCAACAACGTTCACCAAATCTGAAATTTGGTTGAAACAAATTTGAGCCGCTTGTCATGATCATGCTCTCCATTGCAAGCTTCAGCTGTTAATTTTGGGGCGGTTTATAGCAAGAATTTGCCGCAAAAAAAATCAAATGGATTAACGTTTCAAATTTGGGAAAATGCTTGATCCTTTGATTTAAGGTTTATATTTGATGCAAAACGTATAGATGACGTCATTTATGAGTATATATGCTGACTGAACATGCTCGTAAGCCATGCCGATTAGAGAAATTAATAAAATATGGCCATGTTGGAGTTTGGGCGATTTAATTCGGAATTGACACTTACAGTAATTTCTTTTTTCTATGCAGCACTAAGTTCTATGCAAAAAAATTATAGCATTAAAGTTAATGTCGTACGAAAATTTTAGTAATTCTAATGTCCTTATTCCCTCATAGAGTATTAGTAAAATGAAAAGGAAATATCATCTAGACTCGTTTTGGCCAAGTAATTGCATCTTGACGAATCTATGAATCGAAACATAACGAGCCCGTGATCACGGGCTCGTTCTGCCAAACTAATCTAGATTTTTCTGGGTAGGCGTGGGGTCCAATTAAATGTCATTATTACTTGTGCATGTGGACCACTAGAGAAGAGACCAATGAGTTCCCTTCCGCATTGAATTATTAAAATTTCACTCAAATCGATTTGTGGGGGAACTCTATCAAAAGTTTGGACGCCAAAATGTTCAAACTTTAGGAGACATTATTCATTTAAATTAAGCGACCCAATCATGGACCTTATCTCTTTTAAGTACCAAGACGTTTTTCGAGAATTTATATGTGCTAATATTTTGTGCTAATTAGGTGCCCTACTGCGAATGAGACAATTCATTTAAAAAAAAAATAGATAATAAAAAGGATACGGGAGATATTGCAATTATCTAGAGCCCAATTCATAAAACTCCAATCTGTGGGCGACCCACGACGTAGCCAATTGTTTGTACAAGTGGATTTTCATAAAGCCGAAGAGTGAAACGAAACGTCATGAACTTTTTTGGTCGGTAAACGTCATGAACTTGAATGATGCTTTTTAATATCTTGAATATATTTATAATATTCTTTGGCATTAATATATATATATATCTTGTATCTCTGACTTAACATGTAAATAATAATAATCCATAAATGAACTGGAATTTCTAGATTATTTCTTAATTATTATTTTTTCTAATGTGAAAGCCAAAACTTCCTAGGCACCGACAGTCATTGTATCAAAAACACTCGATGTGCAAAAGTCTATTTTACTTAATAACAATAATTACCCGATTGATATAAGAGGCCACGAAGTATTGCTTACGGAAAATTTTTCTCTATCCACACATAAAATTGATTAGGGTCTTGACCAGAGATTAAGGATCGTCATAACATACTAAACATAACTTACGAAAATTTCAAAACCTAATTGGTAGCGTGATTAAACGCCCGTCGAAGTAAATCATGGATTCAAATCACTCATCCACGGTTCTGTCTAGGCTTGTGGTCTTTTGGGAGGAGCATTACTAGGTGGATGCGGACCTGGCAATTTAATTGAACCGACCGTTTGTACAAATCTAAGAAAATAAATAAATAAATAAAATAATTGTCGAAGAACTCATGACTACAACTTTTCTTTTGCTTTTCCTTCGAAAGTGGTGTCCCACCTTCTTCGAGTCGATCAAGCCATGTTGCTCTGCTATCCATTTGCAAAGTTTGGGAACGCGTGCCAAAAGACTATTTAAGATTTAATTGTATGTGCTAATGAAAAATCATGTTCACACCTCCAAAAAATAAAATAAAATAAAAATCAATAACAATAATCAAATCAGAAATCTACTTAATCATTGGGACTCGTCGAGTATTGGTCAAGAGATACGCGCCAACACTAGGTCAGTTTAACATATCATGACACGTAGATACACGCCAACACTGATTCAGTATGACGTATCGTGACAAGTATAAAAGGGATGCGATACCATCACAATTTATTAAAAGTAGTTTGGTGTTAGGAATTTATTCAACACGGACGATGATGATACGATGTTGAACGAGTAAACTATTAGTTGTCGATCCGCGTATCTGGATATGATAATCGAAATACTACGTGTTGGACCTGGTCTCATTCAAACCTCCACGAGGTACATTTCGAAACGAAAGGTATGGGAAATTGATAATTTGGAGGTCAATTAAATAGAATAAAAAAAAGAGGAAAATAAAGAAATGAAAAGTACTCGACCTGCCGACCTCGACAGAATTGATCCGTTCGAAGCAACCGAAAGAGAGATTTCTGCAACAAGTCAGTCATTAGTCGGCACCATCCATTTCATTTTTTTATTCCATTTTCTATTTAATTTTTAAATTTCAATTTCGTTTAGAGGACGGCCATGGTATTTTTACTTTAATTTTTAAATTTCAATTTCGTTTAGAGGACGGCCATGGTGTTTTTATTTTTATTTTTATTTTTGATATATTTTATCTTCCGGCAAGTCAATAATTCATTTCATTAAAGACAGAAATTAAGAACACTGTCATTAGTGATAATGCGTTCATTTTGCAGAGGCCTTTTTTTGGCACAACAACAACATATAGAAAAGGAAAAATTACAATTAATACAAGAAACATGAAGTTCTCCCATGCATCCAAGTAGTTTTAGGCAACCGACCAAAAAAAAAAAAATAGTTTTAGGCATACATCATATCTTAAAAAAGAAGAAGCCATTTTACATTAATAAGAATGCATGATTGCAAGCTCTGTTGTGGGAAAGCTAGCTAATTATTAAAGGAAACTTTGAATTTAGTGTCCATGACCAAATGATTTGCATTTGGTAGAATATCCATTATTATAATTAAACTCCTAATTTATTTCGATGTTTGGTAAATCTCTCGAGAATTGAATCTCATAACCAACACTAGAAAGACATTGTGGATGACAAACTTCATGATTCACTCTTGAGAAAGAGACCTTAGATGAAAAGGGCATTAATGTCCAACGCTAAACTCAGAAATATAAGGAAATTGTTAAGATACATAACTTATTTGATTAAGTTTTCAATTAAAAATGAGTCCAATGAGATATTTGACGGATTCGATTTGGATTCCCTCTCCTTGACGATTTCTCCAAGTAAAAAGCATCGGACTTTTGTCTCACCGTATTATATATTCAAGTCAATTTCAAGATGACGAGGGACATCATGCATGGTCGAGCCGACTCGCTTTCCCGCCTCGCTCGGCGCGGAACAGGACACGACTTTCGACCATTCCTAACGACCTCTCTCTCATGCGCCTGCGCGTTAACGTTGGCGGTTTCCACTTCTGGTTTTGCTGATTTCACGCCGCATCGTTAAAGCCAAAGAAAAGGAGAAACCTTTTTTTGGGGGTAGGCAAAAAAAAGCTTTCACATTTAGAGAGAGAGAGAGAGAGAGAGAGAGAGGGCGAGGTGGGTGGGTGGGAAGTATGCGGATAAAAGTGGTTGGGGGCATCCTGCCCAATCCCCACATCCGAATCATCTCCCCTTTTTCTCAGAATAAGCCAAAACGTTACCCCCTCTCTCTTTCTCTCTGTGCAGCCTATTCCTCCTGTCTGTTCACAAACTGTTTGTTGTTTTTCCCAAGAGAAAAAAAAAACAGAGAGTTTGGGGGACCTTGTGATTGGAGGAGGAGGAGGAGGAGGAGGAGAGGAATTTTCCGGTCTGGGGGTTCGTGAGGGGACTCCCAGACTTTCGAAAGCACCCTATCTCCCTCATATTATTCTGTCTTTCACCATCCTTGATGTTTTTCCCACCATTTTGATTGGTTAGATTGTTGGGTTCTCCTTCTTGAGCTTGAAGCTCAATTACCCAGATCTGCTTTGTGATATTTTTTGGCTATTTGGGCCTCTGTATCAAGACTTGCTCTCATTTGATTGCATTGAAACATTCATTTGCTGTCATCAGCAGCTCATTTTGTAGCCGAAAGAAGCCAATTGTTTCTTTTTTCCTATTCATTTAACCCCGTCGAGCGTCGACTGCGCCTTTGTATGTGTCGTAATTGGCTGCTTTTCTTGAGACCCTTTACACAGAGGGAGAACAAGAAGCACTTGCTGTGACCATCTTGTGATTCTAGATTGGCTAAGTCAAACTACCCACAGAAAAAGGTTTTGTCCCTTGAGGTGTCAACAGATAGAAAAGGAGCTGTCTTTTTTATTCTTGTTAGACTTTCAACGGCGAGGCCCACTGGTGGGTTCGGTGGGCTTCATCAGACGACAGGAACCCACAAACTTGAAGATCCCTCTTGGCCATTCTTTCACGAAATCATAGTGCGTTGAAGAAAGAGAAGATAATTCTGCTTCCTCTTGATAATTACCGTTCCTTTCCCACTATTGGTTCCTCAATCACCCTGCCTTTCACACTTATTATACCGAAATTGAATTTGACTCAGCCGGAAATTTCACCTTGTCCGATGCTACTTTTCTTCTTGTTCACTTGCCTCTCCTTCATCCTCTTTCTGAAGTCTCTCCCTCTCAAATCTCTCCCTTTATGGGCAAGTGAGATGACATTGTTGTCACTCTGGAGCCATCGGGAGTTCTCTGCTTTCCGCATTTCTAGTTTGATGAATAGCTTTTGTAGAAGCTTTATTCCTCGAACGTGCTCTAAGATGTCTATCAAGAAGATTAATCTTTCTTCCAGAGTAGATAATGTAGAGATTGGAGAGAAGTCGGTATTAGATTTACCAGAATTGGTCTTAGAATGCATCCTGGAGAAACTTCCGCCGGCCGAACTTTTTAACATGGCCGGTGTGTGTAGTTCTTTGAGGACTAGGTGTGTAAGTGATCACCTTTGGGAAAGGCACATGAGGCAAAAATGGGGCAGAGTCATTGGTCCAGCTGCATATCGGCAGTGGAAGTGGTATATCGCTACTAGGAGGGAGATTGGCAATCTCAAACAAGGCAAACAAAGTGGGCTTGCAAGGCTCCTATTTGCTGTATGGCCTTTATCATGGACTAACTCAAAACTCGATATCAGTGAAAAGCAGAGGATTCCCCTTCCAACCGATTCAATCATGTCTTGGTATCTTGCTCTTGAGACTGGCAAGTTCTGTTTCCCTGCTCAGGTCTACAACCGTGAGGTACATAAAAACAAATACTTTCCAGCTATGCAATTTCATTAGTTTCTCTTAAATTCATTTCATTTCTTTTTGTTCATGGATTTTGCCTGTATTTCAAGGATATTTAGCTTCTGATTTAATTATATGTTCTTTTTTACCGTGACAAAGTATGTTTTATGCATTCTGCAGAATGGTCATGTGGGATTTATGTTGTCCTGCTATGATGCTGAGCTTAGTTATGACTCTCGAACCGACACCTTCCAAGCCAGGCAAGTGAAGTTGCCTCCCCTGAAGCATGCTTATCAATTTAACTCATGTATTAACAAGAGATGTATTTAGCTTATACTCCTGATTATAATCTGAATCAAATAGCAATCTGTCTGAGGAGGATTGGCATGTGCATCTTGATCTTTTCTCATCTAATGTCTAATTGTCTGACTATGCAGGTACCCACCTCATGGAAGGAGAGCAGGTGCAATAGAAAGTAACGTTACGTGGGATAGACTAAGAGCACAACCTGTTGATGCTCCTCCACATGATCTTCATATTTCCGACTGTCTGAATGACCTACAGCCTGGTGACCACATCGAAATTCAGTGGAGGAGAAATGAAGAATTTCCTTATGGTATGTCTGATTAGATAATTCGCTTGTTTTTACTTCATTTCTGTGATCCATTCTCTTCTTCCATTTCTTGTTCGTGCTCATCCAAGTAATTTCCATTTCAAAATGCAAGTAAATGGAAGCAATCACTAAGTACACTCAGAAATGTTCTAAAATGTCCCTTTCTATCTTTGATATGTCATTTTTTCATTTTATTGAGATAAAAGCCAGAATTATTGTTGCTGCTGATATGATTTTCATCAACGGATGACCTGTTCAGTATCTCATGACCATTGACTTACAGAGAGCTGCGCCTAATTTTGTGACTTAAACGGCTGGCTGGTTGAACTGCATAGTTAGCCTGTTAGAGGTGGACAAAGGCTTGTTAGTCACCTGTATAAGCATGAAATTGTTTTTAGAATGGCGGCTGCTTGGCATGACTTACATTTAAAAAACTTACTTGAACTTGCTAATGTAGAATGACCGTTTGTTCTGATGTATTATGGCTATTTCAGGTTGGTGGTATGGTGTTGTTGGTCACTTGAATCATGCGACGGCAACGCGAACTACTGCCGATGTCACAATAGTGGTGAGTTATTGATTTCATTTACAAATCAGTCAGATGAAACTATTCAAATTGTGGAGTTCGATGCCTGTAAATGTGAGCAAAATATGACCCAATAGGGGAATCAAATTCTGATTGGTGATGGATGCATCTTTTCTTTTGAACGGTCACAACCATTGGAGAAGCATGTAGAGGACATGCTTCTCGGCTAATTAGCCAACTAGCATCACGTACAGATTAGACGTGTTCACTCTTGGAACACAAAGTTAACACCTTTTGAAACATGGATGTTAAGAAAGTCCATTTTCCTTTCAGTTAATAGACATCTGCTTTGTCTTTGGTCCTTGGTAAGACCATTTTTCCACCGTAGGGACCACCTCTTTCATTCTCATTGGTCCCCAGGACAAATCATTGTCAAGATGCTATGCTTTTCACCAACAGCGTGATAAGCTTTGTCTGGGAGGAATAATTAAGGCCGGCCATATTGAAGTTGCTCAATATTCCCTTTTGGCTCTTTCTCTAGCCAAGTTTGGAGTCTCATGGCATTGTGGGGCTCCAATATTTATTCTAAGCTTAGCGAATCATTTTAAATGTTTTTTTCCCTACTCTTCTGAGCTACCCACCATTGTGTTGCTTCACCTATTCTGTATCCTAGATGTGCCCCATGATAATGGAAAAGCAAAATGGTCCCTCTTTCCTTTGCCACATCCATAGTTGACATGCATAGATGGTGGACAAGAAACAAGCGAAGCACTTTAAGTGGCTCGTGCTTCTAGAAGAGGGACCCTTTTTCAGTTTATATCGTAATTGAGCAAAAGAAACTTAGCCTTTGTCTACAGCTTTAAGTTACAGAGAGTTTTCCAGTAATGTTGACATCATAATTTTTTATTTGTCATATTGAAATTCAAGTGCTTTGGCGAATAGCATAGGTGTCACGCTTTGAATATTTTTCAAAGCAAATTGTTTTTCTTTGACTTTCCCACCACAGCTTAAAATATTATTTACTTATGAAGTGACAAAAAGAAAAAAATTATATATAGCTCTACAGGAATGTATACGTTTTCTAAGTTATCGAGTATTCTGCATTAAATAAAAGTCAAATTCGAGCCACAAGGGAAGGGAAAAAAGTTAAAAAGTACAAGTCACTCTAAACAAACTGATTATGCAAGAAGCCATATTTTGCAAACATCAATTTTGCTTTGATGGCTGATTCTGATTCAATTTGTGCTCTTTTTTCATTGGCATGCATCCATCAAGTCTCATGTCCAATAGCCTATTCACCTTCTTTTGGCTGTGAAAAAGAAATCTCCTGTACCTTATCCATTGCATACATTGATCCCACCTTGCCAAGGCGTCTAAAAATTTATTTTTTTCTCAAATTTGAGTGCCTCTGGGGAACTTAGAAGGTTTGTCATTAAATCTCCGAAAACAGTTACTTTCTTGCAATTTTTCCCAATATTAGAGTGGAATTAATTGTCAACATAGAGCAGTCCCTTACCAAAAAAAATTAATTGTCAACTTAGATGATCTATCTTTTTCAGGTGCTTGGTGATTAACACTTCTTAAACCGTCCCAACAATTAGATGGAAATTGTTTCTGGTTGAATGTAGCTATCTAAAGCATGAATAGAACCTGTTGCTTATTTGCATTCAAGCCTTCGTTTGACTGCAGCTTGGGGATGTAGTTGTAGATACTTTTATCTGTCAAAAGCCCATGGATACTGACTAGGTTCATGGGTTTTACTGCTTTTTTTTTCCTCCTTGTACTAGCTGAAGGTAGAAGCCTCATGCATGATGGGCTATGGTGGATTATGCTCACTTATTTTGTCAGAATAGGCCAATAACGAAATGAAAATTTTTGTTGACAGACACGGTGATGCTGGAGTTCAGACAGTATGCCCCAGGATCGCGGTGGAGACATACAGCCATAAATAGGAGAAACCATAGGGAGGAGGGAAATGAAGCAGATGGTTTTTATGGAGGAATCAGAAAGCTTAAAACCGAGAGAGAGATTTCAATGTGGAAGAATCTGTGGCCAACGGAAGTACTGGAGTAGGTTCTCCTAGTGCAGCTAGTGAATCTGAAGACTCCCCAATTTGAAAGTCAGAACATCAATAACGAGTATAATTATTTTCTGCTTGCTCGAAGCGACTTGCACAGACTCTGACAAGCTTTTGACTGTGTTACACGAGGTGGCCTCCGAAATACCATTCATATATTCTTCCTTTGGTCTAATTTTTTGTGGGAGGATCAGTCTGTGGTTCAAATGATAATTCATGTGAATTGCCTCCCATTGATTGAAATTTGATGTACCATAATTAAGATAGTGTAAACAACATAGCTGATTAATTGAAAGCTGCTGTAGTTTGATGATCAGAACCTCTGGTTGTATATATTTGGTCAATGCAGCACATTATCAGTTGCTATGGTGCAAAACTACTGGTTGCATCGTGGCACACAACTATAAATTCGTGCCCATACTGTGAAAATTGTAGGAAGTGGATTGGTAATTACGTGTGGGGTACGATGTGATTGGTATGTTTATACCATGTCCCTGCTATGTGAATGCCATGCGAGTTTGAGTGTAATAAACAGTTCCACTCAAGATTCAAGAGCTTCTTTGAAGTTTTGAATACCGCATCAATTTGCAAATTTTGGAGTCTTTAGACAACTTGGAAAAAATATCCCTCCATTCAAACTTTTTTTACATCAACAAAGATGGATACAGTAATGAAATCAATATAAATATTTAGTGTCTAGAGCTGTGGGCGAGTTGACAAGATCATCCAAATTCCAAAGTGTACAAAAACTGCAAGATCTTACCATGAATTCCTCCCAATTTGCGCCAACTGCAACTCAAGCGACTGCATATACCTTGACCTTCTTTTCAGATTATAACCCAAGCAAAGAAACAGCCTTGGCCTGTACTGTACAAGTGTCATCTTAGCCACTGTTGACACTCTTCTCTGCTCATCTTTCTGAGTAGTTGCTCCACCATTTCCAGTTGACTTGAAGCTCAATCTTTTCAGGATATTGACATTGGGCCTCCAGATAGATCTTACCTTCTCGTCACCTACTTTTCTTACGGTGGATGATGACGATGTACTCCTCAGCAGAAACTTCCTGATCCTTTGCCTCTTACTCTCCCTCACAATGCACTCCCCATTTTCCCCCTTGCCCTCCTCAACTTTCCCATGTGGTTCTTGTTGTTTTGGGCTCTGTAATATATTTTGATCATGCAGTTGAAGACTGGTTTGTTTTCTTTGGTTAGGCACCCACTTGGAAAAGGGCGGATTGGCCTGATCCATTGGCTCGACCGGCGGTTTTACAGGTGCTCGAGATGTTTCTTGCTGGTATTCCTGGTGGTTCCTCCCCCTCGAGTCAGTGGACCTCCGTGGACTCTTGGCTTTGAAGCCCTGCAAATCGTATGGGAAATTCATGATGAGAGTCGAATTACTACTAAAACTTCAATTACAACTCTATTCATTTAGACTTATCGAGGGAATCCTAAGACTGTAATTTCATCGGATGTCTCAAAATCTCACAATGTCAAGAACCTATCAACTCCACAACTCTAATTTTTCAGGGGGAAGATTGAATGTCGACTGAATGATGTAGTGGCTGGTTACTGATGTTACAGCTCCCTGCATATTGTGCCACTTGACTATATTTCGTTCATAGCTGCGTTAGAACAAGGACAAGTCCTATGAGGAGCTCGCCTCAGTGTTTTGCCAGTTTCTTTGAAGTTACTGGTAACTTTAGTAATTCAAGATCCGAATAAAACAAACTAACCCTGAATGGTGAGAGCGACCGAGTCCGCCTGTGATCATTAGCCTGTGTCGTCCTTCTTGCCCCGCTGTCTCCCTTGACATTCTCCAGTGCCACCGTGAACGGGTCGAAGTCGTCGTTCCACAGAGTCCTGCGCTGGAACGAGACCTTAAAGCCTGATCTCGGGGACCTCGGTGAAGGTGAACCTATAGGACTTTGATTTCCACTCTTGCTCTCATAATAGGGAGAAGGTGGAGGCTTCAGAGGCATCACTTTCCCATCACAGAAGAGCTCATCAGCAAAAGCCATTGAAGGGAGTGAGTCACCCCTTGGCCTCGATTTCTTATGGAGTGGGGACTCGAGTTCTAGGCTCGTGATAAACTCACCCGCATTGAGAACATACCTCCAACTTGTGTTGAACTCGAAGTCTAGATCAGAATCAGAGCTCATCTGCTCACATGATCCTATCGGGTCTAATTTACCAGCATCAAGATTGTATGGAGGATATGCATTCTCTCTGCAGGGACTAGCCGGTGCGCTGTATAACGAGGCATTGCTCATTCTCAGTGCATCAGGACTAGTGGGTGCACTCACATAGGAAAAATCTGAACCATAAGAAGAAAAAGAGTCCATTGACATCGAGAGTTCTCAGGAATGCCCTTTCCTCGTGAAAGTAAATAAAATGTTGCAGGGACATATAAGGATCATTTCTTGCATTTACTGACGATACAATGGTCAAGGCTTAGGCCTAATTGACGGCTAAAGAAGTTGGTAATTTCGGGTCAATTTGCAGGACTCAGAAGCGGCTTAGGCCTAATTGACGGCTAAAGAAGTTGGTAATTTCGGGTCAATTTGCAGGACTCAGAAGCGGCTTAGGCCTAATTGACGGCTAAAGAAGTTGGTAATTTCGGGTCAATTTGCAGGACTCAGAAGCCGAAGATTTATCGTTATTCACTTTCTTCAATGACTGAATATTTGTCTCATTCTGTTGGTTGGTCAGTTTGATTATTGTATATGCGACACTACTCCTTTGATGCTCAACTTTGTAGTATTCAGCCAAGGAGGAGAAGAATGGTTCCCCAGTCAATGAAATGTTCTTTTTCTGGACTGTTACTCTGATCAGGTCAACCGTCCACAGAACCAGACAGCACAAAGACTCCTCTGATGGGCTTCCTTTATTGTTTTAATTTAGAAAGTTACAAATCTGTTGATTGTCAGCTTATTCTTAGCACGTCTCAATAGCACTTGTTTAGCATACAACGACATAGACATCGAATAAAGTTCAATGATATTTACCCATCAGAAGAACATTAAACATGCACAAATCATCTTCACGTTGCCAAATCACGTTTACACAAGTGCCTGAAAAGCACATATCCGTATCTCCATAATCAAATTGGTTTGCTAACCCCAGAATTATCAACATTATAATTACTGGGATTAACGTTCTTTAGGTTGACATACCAGGCCTTTATGGATTTGCCAAGTTATATATCTTATGAGCCCTGCCTTTTTCTATGCCTGTATGACTTTTACTGTACTTAACCGTGTGAGGGATGACCAAATTGACTGCCGCTCCTTTTTCTCCAACAAATGCCCACGACTTGCTTGAGAAATTTTTACGTAAAAATCATAAATGAATTCATTGTATAACAAAAGTCAAGGAAATTACCGCATTATATAAAAGCCCGTACATTTCTTATGCTATGAGTAAATTTGCCTTCCGCATTGTCCATAAAATACATCCAGGAGCAGCCTCAGATTCTTCGCCCAATCAAACTAATTTGAGCTGGGTACAAAGGAACGAACTGATGCAATTCAAGGACCGGTATCAACATCTAGAATAGCATCTCTTCTTCCTGGCACCAATTTTCCCATCTCATTATCATCAGGATAAGGAATTACCTCCGGCGGAGGAAGTGACATCATCAATGGATAAGTATCGTTTTACACTTCTGGCCTCACTCTCACCTTCTTGGATGGGAGGAAGCTGCGTTTCCTGCTCAGTAAGTGCATACAATAGCTTAAAGACACATCACAACCACCAAAGGGTTTGTCCTGAGTCTCTTGATCTCTTGGAACATTAATCTCACCGGCACTAAGATTACCCGAAATTCAATGAGAAATACAAAAAAAGTGTTCCTGCATCCGAAAAAAATTAACCGTGTCTAATCCACTTAAAACATAGCACAAACCCTTTCAAAATTTCTAATACACCTTCCCAGGAAGACCTAGAAAGGAAAGTACACCAAACTCACATAAAACCAGGAAATCATCACTATAATCTGGCTGAACGGCTTTTGTGAGAAATATGCATTGCCAGCTTTTGCATCATGGTCTTTAGTAGCCTGTCCTGGGATTGTCGTCCCTCCACAGAATATTCACCAGGTTCTTGTCTCTGTTATTAAAATATCTTGTATTTTTCATCTAATTATCAGGGAATGCTTCTCTAAGCAAGTTTTCTTCACATTGAACATCCTGCAAGCACTGAGTGCATCTGTCACAGAATGACTTCATAAATTGTCCCTTCTAGATTCCCAACAACAGACCGAGTCCCAGGTACTTCAGCAATCTTCATTCCATGTCGTGTAGCTTCATTTATAACCATAGAGTCCATCCTGCAAGGAAGGAGCACAAAATCAGTACTTGATTCACTCTCCCAGTAAGTTATGAGATCCGAGCAAAAAAAAAAATTCCTATTTGGTAAGCACTTTCATTCAGTTATCCTAGAAAGAAAATGGATTTTACTAGGAAGGACTCAGGAAACTGGGAACAAGCACCAAGAACATCTAAAAAGATATAATGATGGCCACGATTTCATAGTTATGGAATTATATCTCTATGTGGAAAGGAACAAATCAAAAGCTCAGATAAAAATAACTTAGAAGCATGCATACCCATATCAAATCTCAGAACTGTCTTATTGAACAGAAGACACAATGAGCTCATCTTGCATACAGTTTTAGTAAATGAACGTGAAGAATGAAATAACACCAATTCTACTCCATGATTTTTTGAAGAAATCAATTTGTGAATGTTCTTGTGAGCTTCTACAAACACTTAAATAATAAAATTACATTTTAGCTCGAGACACATAGGCCAGTATGAATTTGCAGCGTCCTTTTCCCCGTATTTGCAATAGTAGCCTCACTGTCTCAAAAAGCAAAGGAACGCTTCCTTGTTGAAAGCGTATACATGGTCAAGGCTTTAGCTAGTAGGTTTTACAACATTGGCCATGAAACAGAAGTGAACAGACTAATATAAAGATTATCTGCCTTCTACTGTAACAAAGTAATTCTAGCTTTTGAGTACTACAGACATCACTGATGGAGCAAGTATGCAAGCCTTAGGCGAAGTCTGAAGTCTAATAGCAAAAAGGACAATGACAACAACATAAACATCAGCACGCAAGTATACTGCTTAGCATCCATCATCTACTTAACATGTCTAAAGTGAAAATCCAATTGACGTAAAATCCTGGCATGCTCAACTCATTGGGCTTTAAAAGTGATTATTCCTTAGAGAATAGATAAGCAGATTTTTCTTAATTTTGTTGAATATAGGATATATATGTCTGCTCCAAGAACAAGATCAAATCCTCCCGAGTGACTTCCCAAAATCTGCTTGATCTGATCATCATTTCCCCAGTCTAGCTTCTCAGCCACTAATCCTGAACGCAAGAAATCAGAAAAAGAACATATCAGCCTTCCAAACAACTAAATTTCTTAACACTAATTTCTCTCACCTGTGCAATTACTGCAACTCTCGGAAGAAGAATGCAGGTCTATGTTTTTCTGCAAAATCTGAGCATGTAGGAATGCGCAAAATGTCCAATATCAGAACTCAATGACAGAACTCCACAAGCTCTATAATCAGAATTCACTCTCGGGTCCTTGCCTTGAGAACTTCATCATTATGGTCAGTCAACACGACTTCACGACAAAATCTACTGCAAAGGATTCCTGTTATACCTGATTTTTATAAGGCACCAAGTAGCTTACATAACTGGTCGTATTCCCTCTAATAAAGGGAAAAACACAAGACTGATTTCAAAGATCACTCACCAACACCAGAGCCTAGTTCAATAACAGAACAACCTCGGAGCAAGTCAACGTTCTTCGAGAGGTACTCATTCAAGAGCATAGCTCCAGGCCACACCAGCTGCCCCGTCAGATCAAAATCAGCTGCCCCATAAGCAGTCAGCATACAAAATTAAACATCACGACAAGGAAATATCATGCACCGGGTCGACCCTAAAATGCTCTCTAGTCGCAATAATCACCTCCTAGCATGTTATGCAAATGGTATATTCTGCGTGCTCATGCGTGCAATGCATTGAGCTGAATTACCCAATTAAAAGTTCACCCACATTTTATTTCCCTAAATCCTACCCTCTTACTTCTTCTTCTTCTATATTCATTTACTATCTCTTCCATAATTGCAGATGGCAGTATATCATAGCTAAGTAGTTCCTACAGGTTTACACAGCCAAAGAATTGAACGGAACTTCTCTTGTCCAATGAACAAACAAGGCATGACCCACCACCATCCTCAGAGATTCCAGAGTCAACCTCCGCTATCGAAAGAACAGAATAATCGGAATTCCGCCAGCACATGATGCTACAAGATGAACAAAACCAAATTGGCCAGCTCCAAGATCGGTTCTTGCGGTCGGAGCAAAAAACTCACTTGAGGCGGACTGAAGACAATACAGCTCGAGAACTTGCGACCCAAATGTGAATTTGGTCAGCTGGTAGCTGCAACAAGTAAGCACCATTCCACGATCATCGTCGGCAAAACAAGGGGAAAAAAGAGCATACATACACCCGTACATGCATACCGGTGAAGGCATATCTATACAGACAAAGGAGCGTACTTGTCGTTGGTGAAGAAAGACCCGTCCAAGCAGACTACGTCTTCCTCGTCTCCTTCGCGGTCTCCGGCCATGGCCGTGCGCTCTGCAAGCTCCGGTGGTGAAGCGTTTCAGAGAAGATGCGAGTACAGCGGTGTGGACGGAGGAAGAAAGAGAAGCAAGCGGGTGATTTTACTGGGCCCAAAAGAGCTGTAGTACGGCCCATCAAGAACTTCATTGCATGGGCCCAAATCAAAGTCAAGTGGAATTTGTTGCCATCTTTTTTTTTTTTTCTTTTTTATGGTCGAAAATACGAGTGATATTAATTACAATTTGCTGCATACTTTGCAGTCAAAATTCTGTTGAGTTCCTCTAGGCTTTATTAAGGTTTTTGCGCATGAAAGTTGAAACCCTAAATCCTCATTTCGAAGAGTTTATAAGAACTTACTTCCTCGGAACTTGATCTCAATAAAGTTCTGAATAGTAGGAATGAATTAGAAATCTCGTTATAGCCGCAATGTGACGCAACGTGATGCAAGATGACGTGCTGGTCAACGCGGTCGAATGATCAAGTTCGAATGATCTCATCATGCTTGCTCACCTCCCTATATCTGTTCACTTCAGTTCGAGTTGTTGGCATATGTTGGATTAGTATTGAATTGGATAGCCGGCTTGATGAGATCATTTCCACCGCATCTCTTTCTCGGATTCAATTCCAACATCAATTTAGGGATGCGAAGATGACCAATATTGATATGGTACAAAGCAGCTGCTTGAACAGTCATTTGGAGCTCCTTTTTTCAGCAAACCCTGCAGCTGCCAATTCTGGTTTCTATCCTTCCGCTGGGCAATCCGAAATGGTTGTTTAAGGATGTTTTTCTTTCAACTAGCACCATATCCTCAAAAATAAGAAGAGAAACGGTATAGAGGTGGCCCAAAGTGCTATCGGAGGAAGCCGGGACGTAAATATAACGTAAGACCGATCGAGTTCCGGCTGTCTGAAACGCTTCACATAGCCAGGACAATACAGAACTGCATGGCTCATATAGAGAGAGTAGATGACCCTACATGATCAATGGCACTCGTGGTCCCAAACCAACCCCACAAAAAAAAAAACAAAACACCAGAGAGAGATCTGTCCCAACAATCATCTGTTCAATGTGCAGTCGCCTACCTTCAATAAAACTATGCATTTCCATTCCAAAGTCCGGGAAATGATTGTACACGAGAACAGCTAAGCTGAAGATAAAGAAGGAAACATGAACAACTTGAGTACAAGGTCCGGATCTCAATGAGGACAACCCGGAAAGGAGCTATTCACTCTGACTTTTCGACGAGTCTATGAATTTTTTAGCAGCATCTAACGTCAGTTCTTCGTACACCTACATTATTATCAAGGGATAGTGAGATCAATACAACAAATTTAAAAAGTGGTAAAGTGATTACAACTGAACCAGGACCAGATCTCTGCATACCAGTTTCCTATGAACTTGTCGAAAAGCCTCACAAAACCGCTCTGCCTCAGCAGCGCCCACCTGAAAAACAATGGCCCATAGTTAGATTTTTGTTGGTGATATATCCCTCACAGATTTCACTTTGCGTTCCTCAGAAGTAAATCTCTAGGTAGCAAACAGATCATCATTTGTTGCTCCAAGAAGCATGTATCACTCTATTGCTAAAGGCCAAAAGTGCATCCATATTTGACTAGACATATATCCACGCTAAACTATCTTTCCCAAAAACAAAGTCTTCAGAACACTAAACTGAAGTCTACTTTGAACAAGGTTAAGTACACCTGCATATAAAGTTTGAGTGAACTACTGGTCAGATATTAATTTTCATTTCTTCACGCATACAGCTACCTTTAGACAGATATTCAACATGCTATACCTCATTCTATTCTAACAATATTTAAGCAGAGAAAATGAAGGTTCAATTAGCAAAGATATCCTTGATATCAATATCATGCCTTCCAATGTCCCTCAACTCTTAACTAATTGAGCAACCACCTGTAGTGTTACTTGCATTTTTACTTCGTGCATGTGCAGTGCAATCAAACATATTCATTCCAGTAAATGAATTGGGCAGCTAATAAAGTCACGCAGAAGGACAAAAAAGGCATTAAGTGTAGTGTGCCACTAAATGAGCAGTTGCTCTAACACATCTCTATTTACTATCAGAGTAAGCTACTGATGGATCTTGATGTACCTTCCTCTCAGCAGCCAATCGAAGTTTCCCCCAGAATGCATCTGTCAAACATAGGCCAAAGGGATGAGTAAGATTTCTTATCACAGAAGTGCCTTCCAAGCAAAAATATGTCTCAGAAACTGAAACATATGCATGCCATCCTCACTTATTAACCAACTAGCTTCATATGGCAATTTATTGCAGGACAGACGCAATAATTTATCAGCCCAAATCAAGGTGGCTCATGATTAAGTCAAAGCTTAGAATGAATCAACCTTTTAAACATAGCCAAGGATTGAATAGAAAGGCCAAATCTTCAAAGAAGGCATACTTAATACTCTCAATGCCACTAGTGACATCATTTTACCAAGATTCTCAGATGATCGAAGTAGCTTATTGTTTGCTGACAAACAAAGATATTTCTTAAAGGATGGAATTTCAGATTATTTATCTTATTAAGTGTTTGCAGAACCAAAATTTATCCTTCATTTTACAATTGAATGGTTTTCTAAAACTTAGAGCAAACCATAAAGTAATATCCAACTATCATTTTGCCTTCAATTATCAACTAAACCAGTGAGGAGTGGTGCCACCCCAAAGGGCAATTTAAATCCATCCTTAATCGTATATTAACGGAGAATGAGTCATAGAAGCTTCATCAAGCTCCTTCAGCCTTGGTCTCACTGATTGCAACAAATGAGAAAACAGAGAAGAAGAAGAAGCAAAGCAATGTTGCCTTAGAGATGCAGGGAAACAGGTTAAGGACTCTGCTCTAGACACATTGCAAGAAAAAAGCTGATAATTTTCTCCTAGAGACGGAAAAAATCATATGCCCCAGCTCCTTATGATGATGACAAATCACATGCAGGGTCCCAAGGGTTGTAGGTTACCAGACTGTTCCACTACATTCCTTGATTCACTGTCCTCGACCTCACCCAATGCACTCGCATTCCTTCACCTGTTGTGTATGACAAAACAGGTTGATCTCAGCAACCAAATGCCGATGTATATGAATGAACATAAACATGTAACACTGTATCACGAATATAAATATTTCCGCAACTATACGTACCAAACTATCTCTTGACGACTGAGAGGTTGACTGTCCTGAAGAATCTTCATCAGCCTGAGAGCAGAGCAAACAAGTGACCATGGGTGCAGAAAAAGATTTTCCATACTAAGAGCATTGGAATGTTCATCTTGATCGATATGGACTGTAAGCATCAAAGACACAAGAAGAGAATCCCCAAAATAACTAGAGACAAGGATTGCTTCCAGGCACGTGCAATTCAAATGGTTCCCTTCACGGTTCACCACACATATTTAAGGATACGCTGGATTCATCGATTGGTCTAGTAGAAAGAACCTTTGCCCTGATCGTTTCAAGTTCCTGCAACCCACTATGACTTATTACTGCTTTATTTTTTGGGAAAGAAAGCTGCAACCTATTGAGTAGGCTACAGATTAAGCCACGGTAGTATGACCGTGCTTGGCAAACTTAATTTGAGCAGACACAACATCTTAAATTCAAATGGGTTCCCACTGAATGTCTCTTCCTTCATAATTTTGCATAAACCCCTTTCATATCTGAAACATCCTCGAAAGGGTAGGTGTCTACTCATGAGGCTAACCATACGCAATAACTCTTAACAAATAAAACAAAATCAAACAAGCAACTTCACCGGCTCAAAACACTTCAAAAAATTCATCTTTTTTCCCCGGAAGAAATCACAGAAAATGCTCCTTTAATCCATCTTCCTCACTGTACCAACATAAAGCTACAGCAAAACCACCAAATTCAAACAGGGACACCCGCAAAACCAATTACATGGAAAAGAGAGAGAGACAGAGAGGGACTGACAGAGTAATCGCGGGATCGGACGGGAGGGAAGAGATCTAGGAGGCGCTTGAATTCTTGCTCGTCCATCCTCTCTCCGATGCAGACGCAAACGCAAACGCAAAACCTCTCTCTCTCTCTCTCTCTCTCTCTCTCTCTCTAATAAGAGAGATGAAGGAAGAGAGAGAAAGATAAAAGGAATTTGCTTCCCCCTTTGACCAACATATTAATTTCCCTCAAATTGGAAAGGAAATCAACTTTTCTTTTCTTTTCATTTCTTATGTTTCCTTATTATTCACACAAGTAAAAAATGACTTTTCTAATTTGACCAAAATGCTCTTATTACTACGGATTCCATATTTTTGAATGCTAGAGGGACATTATACTATCTAATTTGCAGATAATATTATGTAAAATTATATTTCCACTATTAAAAAGAATATGAGCTTCGGACGTTATAAAAATGTAATTTCATATTAGATTGTTACGAGCAATTCAAATAAAAAATTTGATATTTTGTCAAATTTGCTAATTATTGAAAAATTTTATGCATATCTGTTTGATTGTAAGAAAGTAGGATATCATGGCAAATGAAGAATTATTTGGCCAAATTTTTGTTTATGCTTGAAAAACTGCAAAAAAAGCCCTTTTCTAAACATGTAATTATAAGTTTTTCAAAAAAAAAACATGTAATTATAAAATTAGGTTGACCCCAAAATTAATAATATACAAAGAGGGACTTTAGAATGAATAGAGGTCAACATAAAAAACTAATAAATAAGGGTCAACATAAAATAAAATTAAGGAATGTTCCGGGTGCTTTTTGGTTTTATTTTTGGGCTTTTAGTTTTTGATGATTTTTAATTAGTAAAATTTATAATTTGGGTGATATTCCCCATTGATTAGGTGGTCATACATGCACATGAGATGGTAGATAATTACGTTTTATCGTGGAATGATTAACATGATTTTATCCATCAAATCTAATGCTCGTCAAACATAGGAAAGAAATAGCTTTTTCCTTTTTCTTCCCTTTCCATCGATTTCCCGTCTTCTTTTATCACACTTCTGCTTTAACCCAGTTAACAAAGCCAAAATCCAAGCGCATTTGACTTAGCAAAGCGAAGATTTGTAGCCTTAACAAGTTATAACGTTAAACAAACCAAATGCTTTACTATTCACATCATCAGCTCGATTGGATTCAAATTGCTAATGTCCAATACATTAGAATAAGAAGCTTAACATTAGACTTTTGGATCCTCTTTCTTAAAACACACGCTGTCCGGAAAATTCAGGTTATTTTACTCGCAGATGTTCCCCCAGGAGTCGAACTTCCCAAATTCGACAAAACATTTCCGACAAATCTAACCTTATGCAATAACACCAAACACGTCGATCAAGTTTTTGAGGCCCTTGAGCAGCCAAAATATAAAGGGTATCTCCAAAAGTAGAAAGGAAGGATCAGGTTAAAGATCATCTCAAAAGCAAAGAAGAACGAAAGAATCACCATGATATTATTTATGTAAATGTCGGAATAAATATAGGGTTGTTCATGGCATCACACCACGATTAATCTCTTAGTTAAGGTGGGCGGACAGTTCATGTAAAAGATCGTACGCCAAGAGCGTTGCTTTTTGCAATCAAATTTTCCAAGTGTGAACTAAATTTCTAAAATGTGAGACAGACACGACCCAATATAAGACCATCCCTAGTATACAAGCGTTGAATATATGTAAATTTCTCAATCCCTTCAGGCTGGGTGCTTGCACGAGGAAGCAGCAATTCAGTCCCCACCAAATTCTACTGTCAAAGCAGGAAAATGGATGATTGCATGTGTTAGTGTTTTGCAGCTAGAGCAATAAATCTTTGTTCATGAACACATCGCCTGCACTGCGTCTGTCTATGCTGAGGCTTCGATGTCCCTCTATTCATGGTGAACTTACTAGTGAGGCGTAGCAAGCTGCATCAAATCACCAATCATCAGATGGATCATGATTCCTGCTCCCAAGAATTCATCCTAACTTTATAAAAGAAAAGAAAAACAAAAACAATAGCATGTTTGTGTTCAAACAGGAAAAAAGGAAATTATCTTATGCACAGAAGATCAGATTGGTTAGTTCAGAATTATTCGGTGTTCGCTAATAAGAACATATAGAGCTAAACGAGAGTATAGTAGTCAGATCCTTCAGTTGAAGATATCAAGCCTGTGCAAAATCTATTTAAATCTGTAAATACCACGTGCTTGACATATGCAGGGCCAACGTGCATGTCCCTAAAGCATGTCTAGCTAAGCTCTTCTTTTGCTTGGCTTAATTATTGCTTCTGCCTTAGGTCAAACCTTTTAGTTTATCCGAAAGGGTACCAAGGCAGTCTCAGCAGTGATTCACAAACTGTGAAGATCAATCATAACACATTTTAAATTTACCTCCTCACTTCAGCCCTTTTCCCAATTTTAACCATTTATTATATTTCACCTACAGTAGCCAGAACTCTACTCACCTTTCCTCGAAATCAATTCGCTTTCGCGTTTTCCTCTATGAAGTCTCTAGCAAGTGGATGCATCTCTTAAGCAAGGACTTGGCTAGTTCATTCTTTTCCACCTCATGTAGATGGGCGAGCAAATCCCTCAAACCTGCATCTGTCCAGAACGTTGAAGGAAGCTCCCTACAAAGGGTGATCATCTCCAGAAGACACTCTGAAGCACTGACATGAACCTAAATTTGAAAAAGTAAGAGATTAAGATTGGAAATATATATCTCTAATATCAGATAGATTATTGGTCCACAGTGCAAGAAGAAAATCTAAAAAAATGCATTTGCAGGAATGATCTAAGACAATCTAGAACTCTATAAGTGGTCCACCTACCATATCAGCTAATCCATGCCAAATACAAACATACTCTTGCTCACGCATATGAGAAATGACTATGTTGACTAGAATATAAAAATCATCAGGATGCTATCAACTGATCTCTCTGGTTTGGCTGATCCATTAAGGAACCACATAAAATATTGCAAACCAAGTTAAAGGTAATCACTTCCAGTGCCTTGAGTCAGAATGGAATTGAATCCAAGAAAAATAAGCTGAATGCGGCAGCCTGATTAATACAGAGCCCACGCCAGGATAACCATCGAAACTTGAAAGATTAAAGAATTCTGCTTCGTCACATTGCGAAAGCATTGCATGCAATCTAAACTCTGGTCTCTTAATGGATAACTTGATGAAACTCTTATTTACTGGAATAATGTCACTTATATGTGCAAGGGAGTTAATAATGCTACAATCCTACATCTCTGTGAAAGCCAAACAAGATCAGATTGTTTTGAAGAAGATGAAGGTGGTTTCCACCAAAATGGGGAAAGTGAAGACATACCTGCGCTATCTTAACTGTGGCTATGCATTCCGCCACTTTTGGTGACACCGAACAAAACAGCTTAAAAGTGCGAAGGAAAAATAGATGATCAGAATCTGGATAAGCAATTTGGAGAACAGAATGACAAATGATTTTAAAGCTAGTAAGTGTAACATGTCCATCATAATAAAGGAAAGCTATATTCCTTAACCAAAGTTAGAGATATCATCCCTTAGTTACCCTGTTTCTCAGCAATATTATAAGAAAGTGGATACTAATTACCTCATGAAAAAAAGATGCTGTATCTGCATGTCGAGAAGCTATCTGAGAATCAACCAAAATGTCATGAATCCTTGAGCAGAGTCCCTTAATTGATAGAAAAGCCGATATGTTGACTGCATGATGAAACAATTATTAGAAACATTTTTCATGCCGCAATCACCTAAGAAAAAATTGGTTATTGAGGATACCAGTCCATGACAACTCAGGTGAGAGGGAGACAATCCAGAGGTGCTTCAAGTTATATTTCTGTTCGAGAATATCATCTATATGTGCCACATGGATACATGATGTGACACAGTCCAGTACTTTTTCTAGTGGAACAGAAGAATCTTCTTTTCCATCTTTGTCTGCACATATCAACCATGCCATGTAAAAGGCACGGTTTAACAATGAGAGGAAGTTATGATATGGAATTCAAAGGTTGCAATGCAGGACAACTCAAAATCCTGAAAGCTGGACAGTTACAAGCTAGAAATATGGATGAACCTGATTTAGCAGAATCATTCGCCGAAGGTGCTTGTCCAGACTTATCAGAAGTGGCTGAAATGCACATGTCAAACAATAATGGAAAAACCATGTTGAAGAACTCATGATTGCCAAATGCTTTATAACCTGAAAAACCATGAAAAGTCCAAGATCTTCATTAGAGAGTGTTAGAGAGTCCAACCCTAAAGCTTAAGCCCGATCGAGTGAAGGAAACCACAGTAATATAAAAAGCATTTATGACCCGTTGTCAATCAATGTGGGATAATACTTCAACACCCCCACTCACGTGCAAGCTGGGTTACAAGCAGCACATGTCCCCGATACCATGTTAGAAAATCCAACCTATAAACTTATGCTGATAGGTGAAGGAAACCACATGGATACAAAGAGCATTTATGCCCCTTAGTCAATCGATGTGGATAATACTTCAACAGAGAGAAAAGGGGATGATTGGGGCAGATTCTAGTTGTGAATTAAGAAAATGAAATCAACCTGAAAATAGCACTTTATAACCGATTTACTGCTGAAAATTTTCTTGATGTGAGAGCTCCTAAAAGCCGTACATTTTTCTAAATGAAGACAATTGCACTGGGGACCACACTAACAATAATCTGAAATTACCTGATCAAGGCTTAACAGCGCTGCTTCCCGGTATTTCTTGACCTTTTTTGTGCATGCAGAGGATAGCAAATCCAGAATAGCACCAGCACTGTTGGGATCTTCCTTTGCGATGGCTTGATGGCAAGACTTTGAAAGAGCACCCAAGGCATACAAAAGAGCTTCCTTCCCCTAGAATATTATAGGAAGAAATTGACACATTAGCATCTGAGAAGGCAAGGAAGTTTGACTGGTATAGTATGTGATATAATTCAGCCTTTAATCCTGCTATTCTTGCATCATGCCTTTGCGTTAGTACTTTAGAACACAAACCAAAACATATTGCCTGTCCCATAACAAAGTCCATGACATTTCCTACCTCCCATAATCGACCTGGAAGTTCTTTTATAAGAGACGGAGCAAAACTTGATGACAAGGGGACAGGGATTCACCCAATACTTCACCAAGCTTGCAGATTGCTGGGCAGCCTGCATATTCATTCACAGAAACAATCAGGTATTTCGATTTCATATGCATAAGAAGAGATGACCAACTTATGATCCTTAAGACAGATATATTGGAAGTATGAAGTATTAAACACAGTATCAATAAAGATCAATATGCAATATATACATTATGACTTGCTTGTTTCCAGTTTAAGCTTTTGGACAAAAAATGGGTGTCTAAATATGGTACCATAGTGCATGTTAGGATTTTAAATCCTGGCACTCCTTTTTTTTTTTTTTTATTTCCCTACCCTGTTACCTTAAAATGCATTTGTTCCTGCCTCTAGTTGTCGTCCAGCTTATGTGCTTCACATGTAAGGATTGGCTTGCATATGAGGCATTGTGGAATCATTTTTCTCATGGATTTTGTTAAAGAGTGCCCCCAGGGCTGTGTTCAGTAACTCAATAAAGAAATGTTGAAAATTTCCCATGCACTGTTTTTCTTATTTTATACGTAATCAATACTCTGAAATGAAAACTTTCCTTCTTAAGCGTTTTTAAGAAGTGCCCTGGGACATTCATTAACAAGACCTTTCCCTTATAACTTACAGTTTTTGGGATAAACACTAATTTCAATATATAGAAAACCAAAAGCAAACGCCTACCTTTTTCTTACTTCCCCATGATGAAGATGAAATGTTCTCACAAATAAGAGCAACTATTTCTCCCATGTACAATTGAAGGGTAATTTGTTCACCGCTTGTATTTTCTTCCCATAGTTCCTCAAATATACCAGAAAGATTCTTGTCATCCTCAAATCTGCAAAATGATGAACATGTTCTGAAACTCTAAAAGTTGGCAGAAGGAATAGCTCATCACATGTTCACTATTATAAGTTCTTGCTCTTTTCCAGATGAAACACAATCTTAGAACCACTGAATTCAAAGAGTTAATTGGTGTACTTCAGATTTTCTGCAAATGCGTTTTCTCCTTTCCTTTTATCTTTAATACAATTCATCATGCAGCTGCATTAAATGCCGGCATGTAATTTATGACTCAATGATGCCAGCATCTTCTAATGGTAGGTCCACATTTTTCATAGAAATTAGGTATGATATCCTATCAATAAACCAGAGAGAAGGGAAAAAAGAAAAACCCAAGAACCATTTGTACTTCATTTTTTTTGTAAGCAATATCTTTATAAATGGATAGTGCTTAAACTTTTTATCTATTGCTAGATGTCAAAGATTTTCTCATCCTTGAGGGGATCTTCCAGACTTTTTAGGCCTCTAAGTTACCTCAAAGATGCATGACACTAACGTATCAAATAACAAATCAGCAATAATACATCCTCATATAAGAAGAAGAGTAAAAGAACAATAAGGGGTGAAGTACCTTGAAATAAAGATTACAGGTAGAATTTCTGCATAATAACCACTGATAACATCTGGGGCTGAAGATAGAAAGCTTTTCAGTAAAATTGCACAAGAGATTTGTGAATTTTTGTCACCGGTGTGCAAAGCTGTGGTGTCTTCAATTAACTTCTGTGCCTGAGAGGTACTTGCATGCTTAAGTACTAATGCACAGGCACTTGAAAAGGCACGCTTTACAGGAGCACTTTTCTCCTCCGTCACGGCTCCAAACAGCAGCTTCAGTAGTGTGTTTGCAAATGGTTTGATATCTGTGCCAACCTTTTGAACTAATAAGCCAATAAAGCTGGCAACACCAACCCTGCGAGTTAATCAAGAAGTCTATTAAGTACAGAGGATAGTATAGGTATGCTTGATCATCTACATAGCAACATTCCAGCCTTCTAAAGCTGATTAAAGAAATTAGAGAAAGTATAAATTTCATTCTTCAAATTTTTGAGTAAAATAGGCATTTCCTGTGTGCATATGATGGCAGAAAGGGGGCCCTAGAATGTTTCTCTTATTTGAACCGCAATCTCTGTAATTGTTCTCTCTTCCTGAACGGTTTGGTGTCCATTAGATCCATCGATTTTCACCCCAATAAGTAGACAACATTTGGTTAGACTATATAAAGGAGATAAAAAGATCATTGGTGAATTCAGAGCATGAGGGTGAAAAACAAGCTCATGGGACTGCTAAATCTCCATCGAAGCCACACTTTGAGAGGAAAGAAAAAAAGGAGCTTCATGGAGACACATTTATGTTCAGACTGTTCTTCTCCAGACATAAGTGGGACACCCACCTGATGTCCCACAAATCCAACAAATTGTTCAAGTGCAACGCATATCACAAACCCTCAGGAGGCAATGTGTACCCAAGACAATAGCCCACTTCTTTCAAAGGAAAGTACAACTTGAAAAGGATGGCTGTCCAACAACAGAGAAATTGTACTTCATTGACCAACCCCAAAAATTTAACCACAGCCATTGATGTATTGGAAATGTAAAAACTAGATAGCTGGCCCTTTTGTCCCAGTGAATCGGAGAAAACCAAGTCTTAAAAGGGACGTAATATCTCCAATTATTGAATCAGAGAAATCAGGGACTAGAATACAGAGATATTATACGAAAACAGACATGTTTGAGAATGTCACAGTTCCTAATGCAGCATCTGTTCACCAAGAAAAATGCATATGAGATTGTGCCAACAGACCTTGTGTTTAAGCCGACGCTAGCTCGTACCATTTGGGCAAGTCGGGGAACCAAGCTTTCCAAGGATACGGTGTCCACAACATTTATGCACTGGTCCAGAGTTTCCCACATAGGGAGAACTTTTGGCAATTGAGATCCGCAAGTTCTCAAGTTTCTCTGTTTTCAATCCAATGTTTGTCGCATGCAACTACAAAGATAAAGCATACAAACAGGAAAAAATACTGAACTGATGGACAAGAAAGACTCTAAATTGCTAGACATGGCTAGTGAAATTCTCTTTATACCTCGACATAATTGAGGCCTTGGTCCTCAAGGCTTGACAAACTTTCTAGCATGCAGGAGACTAAGTCTGCCAAATGTGCACGAAGCACGACCCTGCACCCTGTAAATAAGTGAATAGTTTACAAGTGATGCCTCTGATTGAAAACTACAAAAGTACGCAAAGCCAAGCCTTAGTCTTTCAGCAATTCATTTGCACAAATTAACGTACTTGACCTTACTAAACCAAGTGGTTTCCAATAGGCATTTAGCTTACATACAATCCTAAGGCAGTAAATAGATAGGCAGGTGGGCAAATCCATATTCAAAACTATAGCCCCTACTCACACTTTTCAAATTCTCAAAAAATTAATTAACTTGCTAGGAAAATTTTTCCAACTTGTAAAACAGCAGGATAGGGAGTGCATAAAGCCTTTCTTTTGTCAAAAGATGACCAATATGCAATCATAAATGGAGGCCAAACTGTCCCTCTTAGGAACCAAAATTTTGTGACTAAAGTTCTCAAAGGAAGATATGTCTAACCTTCGCGAGCTTCATTACAATGGCAATTGATACTTTACGAACAGTATCAACTGTACTCAGAATGCCTTCTTTAAGAGATACGGTAAAACAATATCCAAAGCTTCTGGCGTGAATCTGATACTTCAGTGAGGTTGACATCGCAGAGGCGTATTGTTAGTGAAGTCACTGTGCGACATAACTTTGTCACCAGAGTTCCGGACAGTTTCTTTTAATATCATCCATGGCCCGAAATGCAGCAATCCATACTTTTTTCAAATGCTTCCAACCTACTTGACCAAACTGTAATTATTATATGGAGAAAAAATATACATTGGCATCGGGAAGTAATATCAACCAAACTTCTCTGGTTTTTCATTACAAATGTTTACAAACCAAACTCAACTCTTTTTCTTGAGTAAATTTCATTATAAGGTCACCAAAGACAGACAAATATATAGTTGTCAATTTAAGCATGCCATCTTGGAAACTGAGAAAATGTATTGTGGTAACCAATAGTTCTTCAGCGTTGTCTTCAATTCCTTTTAACTTAGTTTCACCATAAGAACTCCCTCCCCATGTAAGACCACTTTGACTCTACAAGAAGCTAGAAGATCTTCCCAAGCTACTCCACTTGTTAAAAAGTGCAGCACTAGTCCTTACAAAAAGTGATATGGCACATGCTTTAAAAGCAGAAAAGAAGTAGATGGAATCTCTCAACTTTGCAATGGCAAAACATACTCGGAGATAATTCAGTGGCTTGTCTTTTCTCCAGTGTATATGTCCATTTGAAAGGTACTATAGAAAATAATATATAATCTTTTACGGGTAAATAAACCAATCAATAATTCTTAGCAAACCAAACAAAATGGAGCATAAGCACACAAAAGCAGGGTAATCCGTTGTAGATAATACCCCCGTCTGCCATCTGTCAGTCATTTCCAGTAATACCAAATGACTTTTCCAACTCTGATCAACCACTCTTTGGCGTGCTCCTTCCTATTAGTTCTCTTGACCTCATGACAGTGATGAAGCCTCTAGCCCAGGGTTGCCAGGTGGCTACTCCAACAGTTTAAATCCTCAGTACCATGATAGTTCAATGTCTTTCTAAAATTTGTATTTCTTCTCTTTGCTTTCTCTTGAACTTTTTTTTTCTTCTTTTGGGTTCCTTCCTTTCTGTTTCATATTTACTTCCTTCTTCCCCTCCCCTTTGATTATTCTTTTTTATATATAATTTAAATTGTTTCACATGCATATTTCTACAACTTCTTTGTTTGGCTATCACACTCTAGGATGAACCTTCGTATAAGTAATTATTTATCCAGTTTGACTTAATATCTCCTATCATTTAATGTTTATCAATTTCCTACCTCTTTTCATCAATATTTCGTTTTAAGGAATCAACTCAACTATGTACAAGGGTTTACTTCCAAAAGTAGTTAAAAAAAAATGCAAGACCGCCATGCCACAAGTATCTTTTAAGCTCGACCATCTATTAATAAATAATTCATTCACTACCCAAAAGAAGAATTTCTAACATAAAAGAGAAATGCATGTTGAATATAATATGTACTCATCCAGAGCCCATTGACTGAGCATCCAATCTGTCTTATATATTTCCTAGAGAATCCAAAATTTTGAGAAACATACTTTCAAGTTGACACAGTTGGAAGAAACACGCTCACAAAGAAACAGATCCACCAAGCAACTTCAGAGACTAGTCATGATGACTTGCATGAACCCATAACATGATATGAACAGGAAATACAATAAAGCATGAAGTACCAAAATTAATTCAAATATAAACATAACACAATGCATTGACCTCAAAAAGTAACCTTCACGTCTCTCAATTAACATAATGGTTTAATATATTAAAAGAATAATACATGAATGCTAGACAGACAGATCAATGATGCCTGAATGAATTATAATCTCCACAAAAAAAAAAAAAAAAAAAAAAAAAAAAAAAAAAAAAAAAATTGTTTGACCTGAAAGAAAAACAGTATTTTTTAGCAGCTGATAATTTAAAAGAATCAACAAAACCAGGAAAGAAAAATTACGCATTTTCCAAATATAAGCACAAAAATCACTTGTATTCAAATCACTTTTAATTTCCATGAAGTTTTCGGAGGGAGATTGAAAGAAATTAGGAAGTCTATATATACAATCAATTTATCAGTCTTTTCTGCAGAAATACAGCAAACACTAGTAAAATGTAAAACAAAATGTCTCAACCTCGCCCCTCTTCTTCTCTCCTTTTCCCTTCACCCATCGACTGGATCTTTTGAGGGGACACAGATTGACTCCACCTAAGTTTACTCATGCGAGCACCAGCACTAGCACATTGTTATCTACATTTCACCTAAAGTAACAGTACTAGCTCAATGCTAAAGAGACAGCAATGATGCTTTGACAGCTTCAACTATTTCATATGCACGTCTTTCAGTGAAAGCATAAGATCAAGAAAAGGAGAAACTAGATTGACTTCATCTTTCAGAAAACGTGGACTGCATAAAACTTATGAATTATTCATGTTATCACTCAGGATTCTCTGATAATTCTCAAAGACTCAAATATGCTGTACTTCCCACACACATCCATTACCTGATTAAATTTTCGTGTCCTGGACAATATCAGCAAGAGCAAGACAGGAAGCCTCCGGCTACGCCAGAGCCTAGAACCACATTGTGTCAACAAATCATCCATGATTAGGTCAAAATGTTCATCAATAGTTCTCTTCGGGTCCTCCACTAGGCCTTCCAGATATGTGTCATTGCATCCTGTATCACATTCAAGAAGAGCATCAAGAAAAGAGGAAGAAAGACCAATGGAAAACCCAAAAAAAAAAAAGGTATCTTGTCAAGGAATCACAAGGCAATGAAGAAAATAAAATTGGCTTTACACACAAGAACTCATCAAAAGGATGTCATTTGGAATAGGTTTATAAAAACACAGTAACTCCGTGGATGCCCACCTGAACATTTTTGTCAGATCATACTGATACCGCACAAGTCTGGGTATTAACACACTTAGATGTGGCTGAAGAGCATCCCCAGCTTGCTTGGCTATTTTAGAAAAGCCAAAAGCAGCACCTCTTTTCGAATTTAGAGAAGCATGGTGATTTGCAAGATCCATAAACTTGTATATCAGATCTGGTTGCCCCATCTCATTCGCCATATTGCACAGTTCCTTATAAGTGCTAAGTTTTCCACCACTTAGACTTTCCCCAATAGCCCCTCTTGAAAACTTCAGAATCTTCGACAAGCTGTCCAACAAAATTTCATCCTCACATTTGTCACCAGAGGGCACAGAAACTTAAAGAGTCAAGTCAATATTTTCAGGTTTAGTGTGCTTCTCCATCCATCAGTTTCTCAATATTTGTATTTTGGAGTCCCAACATAATTTAAACCTTTCTGGGTTATTAGTAAAGTCTTCCATCAAATTTTTAAGTAAGATAGCCTAAACTACAATACAACAAACCTTGATGGCTCTTTTTCTCTTCCCAGATCCAGTTAGAGTACTGACAAGTGCATTCACCAAGTTTTTCTTCATAGAGGCATCTCCAAGCTCATAGACAATGCTCATGCCTTGGGAAGCAAGCTCCTGAGTAAGTTCATTTTGTTCACCGAGTAGGTGTGAGAACGCTTCCTGCAATACAAAGAAAAGAAAAAAAAAAAACTGAATTATAGCAACAAAACAGAATAGTATTCTTCTGAGCAGAAAAAATGGTCTAATTCCCTTTTCTAACTAATAAATGTTCTTTATGTCTTCTCTCAGCTGTTTGTCGCTCTAATTGACCTAAAATAATTGTATAGATTCATCTCGACATGAAAAGAGTTTAAAGTCTTTTCTTCAACAAGAGAAAGCCTTATCTCAGCTCATTTGCACAACTAAATTGACCTGTATCTTTTGACTAAATTAATGCAATATACAAGTAACCTGCAAATACAGCAACTGTGCGCCCTCTTTATGTTATTGGAAGTGAACACAATATCCTCTTCAGGAATTATATGGTACAAGATAAACTTTATGCATCTCTTTGTCTAGAAAAGGTGGACATCCCAGCTTCCTCATACTTTAGCTTGTCGATTCAATTTTACTTTAATTCAGCAAGTATGATGAACCCGGAGCTCAAGGCCCTTGATAAGTATCAAAAACATCCATTGACCAACCAAAAAGTCCATTCATCCTCATCATATGTTTAGTATGTTGAATTTATTATTGTCTGTTCAATTTTAACTTAGAAGCTAGGCCACTGATATATATAAGAGCGATCTATGGAATCAAAACAACTCTGTTAACGTACTTTTAAGGGGAATACAATTGAGATTAGTCACAAAGAAAAACTTCAATCCCCAGTAAACCACAAATCCTCTGCAAAAATTCAGCATCTTTCCAACAAAATGATTGCAAGAGTAGAAATAAGCTAGAGTCAAAAGGTATAGAGTGAGTTGTCAACAAGCTCATAAGATAATTGGCCATTAATAATAGTAATAATAACAAACTCAGAAGTACAAAAATTGGACTTTATCGATTGACAGTGAACCTGAATCTCTGGCAGCATTTGTTGGATAGTTGCATGATGGCCACAATACATGGTCAATGACAACAGCCAGACAGGTTCCAGCACAGCGTTCTTCCTTTCTTTGACTGTATAAAAGACCATCAAATAGCTTTCTAGTAATTGCATCTCTAACACTAGCACGAGAACCATCAGTGTCTTCAATCATTCCATTAGAGTTAGATCCTGTCAATAATGTGCTCATATTTTCCATAAGATAGTTCGAAGACATGGAGAGGAAGCATAATTAGTCTTGAGAATTGTGTCAGCAGTCACAGGGACGGTTCCCCACAAGAAAGACAAAGCCTCCCAGCAGCAAAAAGGACATCCTCAACCTGTACAACTCAATAATTTAGAGATAAGAAAACTTTGAAGTGCTATGCAATGATAAGACCAAACAAGCATCATATACTACTACAATTACAAGTAGAAAGACAAACGAGATTTAGTGCACCTTCGAACGGCAAAGGCTGAAACCAAATCAATTGCAATGTTGAGACGTGAAGGTGATGTTTCATTCATACAGATATGTCCAAGTGATACAGCAATTCTCTGAATTGCTTTAGTATCACCAGAAAGTAGCTTCCTCAGTTTTTCTTGTAGAACCATCAGTATGTCGGCTGCAACTTGAACGTAAGTCTAACATGACTAATCATCCATGTAACTGATTCCAACATTTCCAGGAAGAAAAAAGTTACCTGAGGTGGAGTCATCGGCAATTGAAGGTAATGGGACACGCAACCCAACATGACCTAGTGCTTGCATAGCAATAGATGCCAATGTTGCATTCTCAGAGTTCAAAATATCAACCAGGCATTTGAGTACAATCTGAGCAGAACTTCTGGTATCTAAAAGGTGAATGTCAGATACAACACACAATTTATGTAAATGCAAAAAACTAATGCTCAACTCAACAATATGTACTGCAATTATACAGAAAAGAAAAGGCAGACTTCTACATTTATGTCAACACACATCCTACTCCTGACACAGATATCAGAGTCCAATTTTAATCAGTTTTAAGAAAAGAGTTTGCAAGCAAACAAAAGGTGTAGGAGTTGGAAAGATTTCAACTGGAAATCATGGGACTTGAATGATAAGGCATGAATGGATTCAACTAACACACAAAGGTAGTTGTGTGCATTTTTCTCAAGCATCTTTTTATGATAAAACTATAAATTAACATTAGAATAAATCACACAGGATAGGAGTGATAGCTGATCTCAAATGTAGCAAAGAGGAAAAGACACAGACATAGTGTTATCTCAATTAAGGTCATATTGAAAGTATGAGGCCTTGGTTAAACACTGATTACGAAAGTAATAATCTTTTTGCCCAAAGATCATGAAAGTAAGTTGAATGGATCATTTAGTACTTTGGGTGAAAAGAAGTTATATGTCAATCAGGGAACAGATCTAAAAAGCATGGAAATTCTCTTGGTTTTATCTACTAAAGTTGTCTTTTATCACAGAGGAAAGTAATGCATAAAATCACTCACCTTTTGGTTTTATTTGAAGTCATTTAAGGCTCAGCCAAGAAACAGGAGAAGTAGTCATTTAACAAATCCATAATCAATTAAATTCAAACATTCAATAAATTGCTCATCATTATTGTTGACAGTTCAACATGGAATTTTTTTTTTGGACCATAACCAACGTAGGAAACTACCAGCCTAGTGCCTAAGACAATGCTACCCAGAGAGTAAAAACCATCAGAATGTTGCCACTTGGTCTGAAGTACAATGAATAGAACAAACGACACATGGAGCAAATGTAAAACATAAGTTAGTCCTTAAAATATCAACACCATGCCACAGTGCAATCAGAAGGAAGATGCTGAAAACATGATTGACCATACAATATCACCAATATATTCCTTTCAAAAATCACATGCATTTATGCTTTATTTTGGAAGGAGGAGAGGAAAGAAAAATGAGGGATGAAAGCTGGGCTAACAATTAAACTTTTAGAGGAAAGGAGGGGACCAATTTGTCCCCTCCATCCCCTCCATGTTCCCACAATGCATTAAGGTAACAATGGTACCACAGGACAACACGAGAAAACAAGTATGGGAAAGAATAAATCTCTTATGAGTTGCTCGAGAAAAATAGCAAACCATGACTTACAGGAGGCATCCTACAAATACAATCTGCTGTGATATATCCTATAGCACATACCGCTCCATGATGATAATCAAACCTGAAGAACACATTGAACTCCCCAAATCAGGAGAACAATTGACTTTGCACTAAAAAATGAAGGGTCAATCTTCCAAGAAATATTGCCAAACCTTATTTTGCGTGAATCACTAATTGAATTAACTAGTTCTTCTATCAAAGCTGAAGCAGCCGTGGTCGGAAGACCAGAGGAAGCCATTCAAAGTAAGCGTGCTGCAGTTTTACAATGTCGCCTCAACAACGGTGCTTGTTAGCATAACTTGTTAGCATAATGAACGATCACCTGAGATCAATATTATTTAGTAGGAAAAGTTAATGCTAGTCCCACAGGAAAATGAAAAAAGAAGAAGCAAGTCCAGCGTTTTCTTTTATCATACTTGTGGAGTATGAGATCCTTTGCCACCA